>ML093296.1:33024-129282 GCA_003697995.1 Taxidea taxus jeffersonii | reverse complement strand
GTGACAGACAGAGATCACAAGTAGGCAGAGAGGCAGGCAGAGAGAGAGGAGAAAGCAGGCTCCCCACTGAGCAGAGAGCCCGATGTAGGGCTCCATCTCAGGACCCTGGGATCAGGACCCGAGCCGAAGGCAGAGGCTTTAACCCACTGAGCCACCCAGGCGCCCCACAACCTGCCTTCTTAAAAAGTGCATTCTGGGGGGCCTGGGTGGCTCAGTGGATTAAGCCTCTGCCTTCAGCTCAGGTCAAGATCTCAGGGTCCTGGGATGGAGCCCCGAATCGGGCTTTCTGCTCAGTGGGGATCCTGCTTCCCCCTCTCTCTCTGCCTCTCTGCCTACTTGTGATCTTTTTCTCTGTCAAATAAATAAATAAAATCTTAGAAAAAGTGCATTCTGAATGCAAAGCTGACTGGGAATGCTTATTAAGGAACAAGCACTTTCACTTCCTTTACAAGTAAACAGAACGTTTAATAAGGTGGCTGTTAGTAAGCATGTAATCTACACATGGGAAGTTATAATGATTTTGTTATCTAGGATCATTAGCAACTGGATACTTTTTATTCTGTTATTGGGATTTAGCTGCCTGATAGAGTCAAATTTATGTATTGGGTAAACCTCAACGCTGAAGGAATGGTGGCACACCCTCAAATTAAAGGTGCCATTTAAATGGTGTTTTTCTAGTTATGCTCTCCTCAATTCCATACTGTACGCTATCCACACGTCCGAGAGCTCTTTAGGCCCCTTCTTATTCTTCGATTGTCTGTTACGACTTGCATTTCCTGCAACTGTGGCTTGTTCTTCAGTTTATGACCATGTTTAAGTCCTACCCCAAAATGCAGGGCACAGGTTAAAATATCCCTTTCCAAAGGCTTTTTTTTTTTTTTAACTGCCCCAATCAGGCTCAGAAACTCCTTCCTTTGCTCATGTTAAATTCGTTACATCTCAGTAGTATAACCTTATCACATTTAATCTTCTTTGACAGAATAATGAGTTCCTTGAAGGTAGGCATAAGTTCTTATTCAAATTTCATAAAACTCCCAGGGTTCCAAGGCAAGGAAAACCATATTGTCGCACTCACATGAACAGCTCAGGAATGAAGATCCATTTGTTCTTTCGTGCTGACTTGTTCAATGACTTGTTATTCAACAACTTTCTTGTCTGGCCCTGTACCTTCTAGCAAGAACTCACATGTCGCTATTAACTACTAAATGCAAAAGTTCTTTCTTTCTTTGTGAGCTTTCATGTATCTCATCCCAATATCTGCTCTTTGCACTCTAAATGCACCTTGAGTTACTTATATCAAATAATGATCTTAGAATTTCTACTTCTCTCTGGAAATACTGAGTTTAGTGTTCCCTAAAGTGCTCAGTAAAATGTAAAACATTATATAAATGCATTACTGATTTTATTATTCAAAAATAGTAACTGCTGATTGAAAACAGTGAGGCCTTTGGTAGAAATCAATACATTAAAACATGAAGGTTGACAAAAAGATTATAAAGTAGATGATTCATCAATTCTGACAGTACAGTGTTTTGAGTCTAAGTAGAAAGAAGTGTTCATGTAATTTCTCTGGATGATCAAGACTTTTCAAGAAAATGTTAAATTATATCAAAAAGATGAATAAAGGAGAAAATGATAGTAAATCAGAAAGACTACCAGCAAATATAATTTTACTATTTCTGCCAGAAAAGCTACATATCTGAAAAAAAGTGCATATAGATATTTTACTAATGTAGTCTGGCTTTTTACTATACCCTAAAGAATCTAAACAAGCTTGCTACAAGAATGACAATAACTGCCTATGTCATGCTATACTCAAATAATAATGACCAAAAAAGTGTCCAAACATAAATATTCAGTTACCATAAATTTAAAAAAAAAACTTAAAAAACACATCATTCAGGGAAAATAATACCTAGTACCTATTGCTGATATGACTGGCTCTTTACTGTTTATGCCTTTTTAGCATGAGGCATATGCAACACTTAAAGAACATGTATTCTTTTAAAAATGTGTACATGCATTCTTTTTTAATCTTTTTTAACCCCACAAGTGACTCTGGCAATTTTTTCCCCAGGAACTTCCCCATTTCATCATTACACATATAGAGTAGAGCTCAGAAAAATGAAAATCTACTCAAGTAGCCAGCCTCAATGATTATTTGTAAATATATCAGTTTTCTGCATTTGTAACTAAATGAAGTGGCAGATTAGGGATACAAAGCTGCTTTTGCTCTGCTGCAACTGAGACTGAAACATATTTTACTGACGTGTAAAGGCTAAGATAAGTAATTCTGCAAAACTGTTTCATAAAACTACATATTTTATATTTTGATTAATGTACTTCTTGTGTTTGGCATATTTTCCTTTGTTACCCTATTTTTTCTATTTTATACAATTGTCATGCATCTGTTCCCTTTTTAAAACACAAGCAACTGGAAGCATTCTTCCCATTGTCTGGTAACTAGTTTCATGTAATGAATTCAAGGTAGTAGTCCCACCACCATTTTCTCTTTACCCCTTGATCCAGTGTGTCATAACAATATTGATTCAAAAAAATATCGAAACTTTGAATAAAAAATACTGAAAACTGGGAGGAAGAATGGGTCATAAAATAAAATTGTTTAGAAAAAAAAGCGAATTAACAGGGCATTCAAAGTAAAATGTTATATAACATACAGATAATATATCTAAAGGTTGACTATCATTGTAAGCTTCAGTTTTACAATTGCTATAAATTAATCACATCCTAAGGACAAGGCCTTAAGTTTTCAATTTACTGAAGAATTTTTAGTACTCAAAATATTTTTGAGAGGGACACCTGGGTGGCTCAGTTGGTTAAGCAGCTGCCTTCGGCTCAGGTCATGATCCCAGTGTCCTGGGATCGAGTCCCACATCGGGCTCCTTGCTCAGCAGGGAGCCTGCTTCTTCCTCTGCCTCTGCCTGCCACTCTGTCTGCCTGTGCTCGCTCTCTCTCTCTCTAACAAATAAATAAATAAAATCTTTAAAAAAAAAAAAAGAGTTTAAGGGAGGGGCTGAGATCTTTAAAAAAAAAAAAGAAAAAAAGAAAAAAAATATTTTTGAGAAAGACACATTTTATAGTCTTATAGAACAGCACTAAAGGAAATAAATCTACAGGGAGAAAAAAATTAAATGAGTAAAAATATGCAACAAATGCAATATATTCATGTAATATCATGTAAAATATGATGGACATCACTTCCTTTACCTACTGCTCCATAATGGGTTACTCCAAAATACTGCAGCTTAAGCCATAATCATGTTATTATTTTCACAAATTTATAGGTCAGGAATTTGGGGAGATTTTGACTGTGCAGTTCTGCTCCACACAGCATCGGCAAGGAGGATATCTCCATAATATTCAGTTTTCACTGAGCTGCTGCCCACGTTCAAGAAGGTTTCTCTTGTCTATCGGCTTTTTTGGAAGGACCATCTGCAAGGCTGAGATCAGCTGCATCTCTTACCTTCTTCAAGATGTCTCAGAGCTCTTCCAAATGCTCTCTCTCCAAGAAGGCAGTCACTCTCTTTACAAAACAGTCTGGAGCTCAAAAGGAAGAAAGCAGTAGATGCTAATTCTCCTAAAAGCTAGACCAATAATTGACACTGTGTCATTTTCACTGTACTCTAATAATAAGAGTCACAGGCTAACAGATTTCAAGGGGACAGGACAGAGATTCCATCACTCAATGGAAAGCAAATTAATAAATTTGCAGCCCATTTTTATCTGCCACAAACGTAATAGTTCATATCTCATCTTGTTTTATTATCTCCCCTGTCCTCCCTTTCATATTTTTTATTTAAGGCAGAAAGACAACATCAAATATCTGTGCATTTATATAGTAACTGGTCCTTAGTATTTCATAATTTTTATTGTCTTTTTTGGTGAGGTGTGCAATTATTTTGATGATAATCACAAATTTCAAAGCAAAATCGCTTAGAATATTGATCTTTCATTACTTTTCCAATTATAAGTCCAGTCATGATTACCATAAATGAAAGAAACAAATAAGTAAAAAAAGACACAAAAGAAGAGAATTAAATACCTAGAAATAAATCCATGTGTATACAGTCAGCTAATATCTGAAAAGGGAGCCAAGAATACTCACTGGAGAAAATACAGACTCTTTAGTAAATGGGTGCTGGGAAAACTGTCATCAAAAGTCATAATTTAAAAGGCAACCACCCCACCCCCAAATTAGTTACAACACCCTAGTGTCGATACACACCAACAGAAACACAATGAGCACTCCCCAACAGAGACTGAGGCAAACAAAATCGGGTCTTGCTTCCTGGGATACGATTCGCAGCACGAGTCCCACTGGCATGAAGGCAAAGGGAATTTGGAGCACGGAAGCACAGCACAGAGGTACCAGGGAAGACCAAATCGGAGATGGTGTGAAGGGTGCTGGGAAAACTGGATAGTCACGTGTAGAGGAATGAAACTAGACCCCTACGTTATACCCCACTCACAAAAAATTAGATCAAAATGGATTAGAGAGTTAAATATAAGGACAGAAAACATAAAATTCCTAGAATAAAACATAGGGAAAAAAAAAAAAAGCTCCTTGACATGGGTCTTGCAATGATTTTTTTGGATATGACACCTATAGTACAAACAAGAAAATCAAAAATAAACAAGCAGGATTATATCAAACTAAGAAGCTTTTGCACAGCAAAGGAATCAAGAACAAAATGCAAAGACAACCTACAGAATGGGAAAAATACTTGCAAACCACATATCTGATAAGGGGTTAATATCTAATATATATAAAGAACTCATACAACTGCATAGGCAAAAAATAATTCAATTAAAAATGGGCAAAGATCCTGAATAGACATTTTCCAAATAGGATATGCAAATGGCCAACAGGTATATATGAGAAGGTGCTTAACATCACTAATCATTAGGGAAATGTCAGTCAAATCACAATGCGCTATCACCTTACGTCTCTTAGAATGTCCACCAACAAAAAGATGAGAAAGCAAATACTGAGGATGTGGAGAAAAGGGAAGCCTTATCCACTCTTAGTGATATTGTAAACTGGTATAGCCATTATGGAAAACATATGGAGGATCCTCAAAAAATTAAACATAGAATTACCATCCAGCAATTCCACCTCTGAGAATATATCCAAAGAAAATGAAAACACTATGTTGAAGAGACATCTGCACCTCATGCTCATAGCACTGTTATTTATAATAACGAAGACATGGACCAACTTAGATGTCCACTGAAGGACGAATGGATAGAGAAGCAGGTAATGAACTCATGCAGCCCCCTCACTGTGTGCACCATACACAGACAGTTCACTGGCTGTTGAACTCTGTGTTAAGGACCATGCACATTTCATCAGAGTGAGGCAGGAGAGGAAACGGTCCAGGTTAAGTGGAATTATAGACTGTGAACAAATGAGAGAACGGTTCACATAAAAGAAAAAAAAAACATCAGACTTGCCTCTAATTTGGCAGAAAACAGTAACTTCAAGAACCAAGTGAGCAGTCTTAAAAAATTGGCAGCTGTCTGTTTCTAGACTGCCGAGGAAGAAATTTCCAGCATTACTAATTGATAGCAATACTTTCAAGTATAAGATAGGAGCATAGATTAATTGCTAAATGACGTGGTGTCTGCAAACCTCTCCCTGAGTTCAGAAGGAAAGTAGCAGTGACTACTGCATCATGTATGGGCTCCCTGAAATACAGCTATTTGAAGGAGACATTAAAGAGCAATATTTAGATGAAGCAATCTGGAAATAATATATCCCAGCTGGGAAGTTTAGAGTTTTAGAATTTTCCTGCCTTTGCATTTACTCTGTAGCTAGTTTTCCATTATCTGTTTAGAAATCAAAACAATATCAAACAGAAGCTGTTTTGCATAATATTATATCAACTGGAAATTACTAACTGCTATTCAATTGCCTCATAAATACTGACAAGTGCCTAATCTATATCAGCAATTGTGATAAGAACTGTGTTGATATGGGGAGGGAAAAAAAAAGAAAGAAGAGAAAAATTCCTGCCATCAAGGGGCTCACAGTCGAATGGGGACCTGAAACATCAAACCAAAGATGGCTTGTAAGCAAAAATGGCTATCACATATAACAGGCAGGTGGAATAAATGTTATTGCAGCAGAAAGGATGTTTGTTTCATTACAGATTTGGAGAAAACCTAAGAGCAGGAATGATATCTCTGGTTTACTGCTAAAGCGAAGGATCCTACATAGTTACAGGTACCTAGTAGGAGCTCAGAATCAGCACTATGAATAAATGAGTCCACGGACAACCACTAAACAAAGAATTAAGACTGAAAAAAAAAATCTTTTGAAGAATTCGAACTGGTAGAAAAGAGGCAGGGGGTGTGGGTATGTGGAGGAAACTTTCTGTCAAATGAACAAAACATGTAAAAAGGCATAACAAAGAGAGAAAGTTAATGTACGTGGGGAATAGCATTCATACACTGTGGTGTGGTTAGAGCACACATTCTTTAATTAAAGAGTAGAGAAAACATAGCAGAGTTATATTAAATGCAGAGATAAGATCACAAAGGGCCTTGTTAACTAGGGCTCAGATTCTGAATTTTTTTTTTTTTTCTCTGAAAGCAAAAAGAAGCCAGTTAAACTCAGGAGCACTACCTGAATGTTAAGGTGACATAATGAGATTTTCAAGTTGGAAAGACCTCTGTGGTAGTAATGAAAGCTAGTGGATTGGGAGTTTTCAAACCTGAAAGCAGATAGAAGGGCTCTAAACAGTTATAAGAGTATAGATAAATAATGAAAGCAGAATTGTCAGTGACAAAGAATAAGCAGAGAAGGGGATGAATGAGAGTTCATTCTGTTATGAGAAATGAGAAAGGGAAGAGATGCTTATGATGCTTTTATATTTCTGACTCTGGATCTTGACTGTATGGGTTGCCTTTATTCAAGACAGACAGGGAGACATCAGTATTGAAATACAGGTTTGGGTGTAGTTTCACGTTGAACATAATGATTTTCAGATGCTTTTATGGATATTCAAGTGAAGGTGCACAGTACTGCCAAAAAAAAAAAAAATGGATTTGGGATTCTGCAGACAGACCTTTGTGGAGTTATATAACCCTGTGACTCATCAGTGTATAGTGGAAGTCTTGAGCTGGGATAAAATCTCAAGGAATGTATAAAATGGTAAGAGTTATAAAAACATATTGCAACAGAATGCAATATAAAAATTTCAACATTTCAGCATGGTTAGAATACAAATCTATGAAAAATTAAGCATAACTTGAGTGTGGTTATGGAATTTAGGAGGAAAGAATATAAAACTTGTAGAAAAAAGGAACTGTGTTGAGTGACACAGAATTGTCAAGAAAGGTTATAAAAGCTATTAATTGTATTTGCGTGAGATTCAAATTGGAATGTGTAGAGGAATATAAAAAAATCAAAGTGCTAAACAAAAAATTAAGATAATTACTCTGAGAAGCTTGGTAAAAAGAAGAGATAAAGGAGCAAAAGAATTAGATAAACAGGATTTTGTTTTAATACTGGGAGAAACAAGTTTTAATAATGCTTTTATAATATACAACCATACTATAGCATCAAACACAAAAATTCAAAAAAGTACCAAATTATATCTGGTATGTTTTTATATTGTGAATATATATTTAATCTTATTAATTAAAAATGTAATTAATATGTAAGTCAGCTTTAATAAACAGAATCATCATCTAACTAAAATGCCACATTTTTAGTGTTTTAATAATTGAGTTCACAGTATTTCATTTTAAGGCATTAAACAAAAACACACACTTCCTTTATACAGTAGATTCCTTATAATTAAGTATCTGCATTGAGAAAATATATATTGATCTTAGAAGTAAAGACTGCAAAGAAATACTACTGCCAAGATTGACAAAGATATATTGCAATAAATTCATCTTCTGAAGACTTTCCAGGATTAGAAAATAAATGCAAATAGATTAGTTTTCCAAAAATGAAAATTTTACTAATGCTATGTGACATTTTCTATTTAATAAATACTTACTGAATTAATCATTTGCATCTCATATATATTAGGATATAAATATGTACACACAAATGTAAAATACTGTACCAAGTGTTTCCAAAGGTTAGAAAACATATTTTTACCATTTTTCACAGATTTTATTAAAGCCTCACATCAGGCTATTAAGATTCAAGAAAACTGAGCTGCAACTGAAACACTGTCTTTTAAACAAATCAAATTTAAGGTGCCATGTAATTTTTAAAGAGGAAAAATAAAGATTAAAAGGAAATTCTTGCTTTGAATTTCTAGAATTTTTGTAGATACCACAAAGGACAAGCCCAAGCTATGAGAACTATAGGGAGGGAAAGAATAAAAAAGAAAACATAGGAGTTCCAGAAGACAATCATTGTACTTAAAAGAAAATTTAAACAAAAAGAAAAAAGATACAATTAAGTGTATTTTTAAGTTGCACATCCTAATCACAGAAATGCTCTGCAGATGAAACCATCATAGCTTATCTTACTCTGTACTGACAGATGTATGCAGTTCCTGAGACAATTTCCCTCTCACATGATTTAAATTAAATCAATTAAAAAGTCATCCTCACCTAAACTAATTAATGTGATAGCATGAGCAAACAATAACCACAGCTTCTTAGTTTTCAAAAATCTTTTTGTCATAAATTACTTACATTTTAAATGGAAGGATACATTTAAAACAAAACAAAATCTGATTTCACAGATTAACTATAGAATGTGATCTCCCAGTCATTTTAATTCTGGTTCAGTAAACCACTTGCCTCTTTCCACATATAATATCATGCCTCTATTCTAAGTAGCCCTTCCACAAGTCCTTGGCAATGTACAGAATTAACATTTCCTTTGAAAGAAAAGAACCCACTCTGAAACACGTGTGTCTAGTCCACGTAGGTGTGGAGACAGAGATGTCCCAGACACTCCTCAGGGAGTCGGTAACTGCCACCACATCCTGCGTGTACCACTACTTGGTTTGGGTAAAAGTGTGCCATCCCTGTATATTTTCTTTGGTGCATTGACCTGTTTTACTCAGGGAGGAGGCTCCAGAACTCACTGGAACGCTCCCTCCATGATCCTCAGTTGGTTTGTACCATAAGAATATGAAATGGGAAAGTCTTCAGAAGAAACAAAGGTGTACTGGATATCTGTGCTAGTGTCTGGGGGGAAGAAAAAGATGAAAAGGTACAGTGGTTCATGCAGGACATGCAACCACTCTGGAAAACAGTATGGAGGTTCCTCAAAAAGTTAAAAATTACCATATGATCTAGCAATCACACTACTGGGTATCTACCCAAAGAATACAAAAACACTAATTCAAAGGGATCCATGTACCCCAATGTTTAGAGCAGCATTATATACAGTAGCCAGATTACAGAAGCAGCCCAAGAATCCACTGATGGTGTGTGTAAATACACACACACACACACACACACACACACACCTACACACAATGGAATATTACAGAGCCATCAAAAAGAATGAAATCTTGCCATTTGCAACCACGTGGATAGAGAATACAATGCTAAGCAAAAATAAGTCAGTTAGAGAAAGACAAATGCCATAAGATTTCACTCATATGTGGAATTTAAGAAACAAAATAAACAAAGGGAATAAAGGGGAGAAAGAGAGACAGGCAAACCAAGAAAAGACTCTTAAATATAGAGAACAAACTGATGGTTACCAGAGGGCAGGTTGGGAGTAGGGTGGGTGAAACAGTTGATGGGGATTAAGGAGGGCATTTTCCATGATGAGCATGGGGTGATGTATGGAAGTGAATCACTATATTGTACACCTGAAACTAGTATTACACTGTATGTTAACTAACTGGAATTTAAATAAAAACTTAAAAAAAAAAAAACATAGGCCCTTCCTTTGTTAAACTGGCCAAATTGGGAAAAGAAAGGGAAGAAGATAGATTAGAAGATGGAAAGCATCAACTAGACACCTGGGCTGAAATCAGGGAAGCTATCTGAAGATAGTGACATCTGAGTTAAGATCTGCAGGATCATGGGGACTGCACAAAGGGGGGAATGAGGAAGGGCACTGTGGGGCTGATAGAAACATGTGGAAAAGCACAGACATTTGAAGGAGAATGGTGTCCAGAATTCCAAATACAAATCAAGGATCTCTTACCCTATTAGTCCTTACCTCAACCCTATAAACCCAAAATGGAAATTTGTATTGTTCTACCTAAATACCTTGTCCTTCCCACACTGTTCCCTCTATTAGAAAATGAACCTATTTCCTGACCTAAAGCAAAAACTCAGGAGTCATTTTTAATTCCTCCCTTTCTCTCATTTCTCTTAGGTAATACGTCACTAAATCTATTTGTTTCTCTCTCTAAAAAGGATCTAGCACCCATCCGCTTCCATCTTCCCAGCCATCTATCTAAGCCGGGCCACATGCATTCTTCAATTCAATAACTGCAATAACCTTCCATCTGGCCCCCATGTATCTACTTTTATTCATCAAGTACTCATTAAGCAGCAGCAAGAGTAATACTTTCAAAAGTTAGACAAGGTCATTCCTCTGTTTAAACCTCTAAAATGAGTACAGCTGACACATAATGTTAGGTTAGTTTCACAGAGTGATTCAACAAGTTCATACATTATGCTATGCTCACCACAAGTGTAGCTGCCATCTGTCACCACACAATGCTATTATAGTATCATTGTGAGTATATCCCCCAAAAGATTGAATGCTGTAAAATAAAATGAAATAAAACCAAAAAAGTCTTAAATTTTCATCACACCAAAAGTAAGAGCTAAATTCTTTGTGTTAATATACAACTTCCTTGGCCTCCTGTCACTCCTTCACATGTTTACTATTTAACTACACCTGTCCCATGTCACTTCCATTAGTCCACCAAGCACCTGCCTTAGAACTTTGCATTTACAACTTCACCTTGCCTCAAAGTGCTTGCATTGGTGATCATGTCACCTTTCTCTCAGATCTTCAATTAAAAGTCACCTCTTCAGTTCTACAGCAGCTCAATTTAAAATAACCCAACCCCCTCAGCCCTGCCCCTAATCCTTCACTTTCCCTGGCTATTACATTTCTGCTTTTGTTTCCTTCATGCTTCATCTCTATCTATCCATCTATTATATATAGATGGATAGATAGAGATGAAGCATGAAGGAAACAAAAGCAGAAATGTAATAGCCAGGGAAAGTGAAGATATTATATATATATGTATTTAACTACAGGCATCACTAGGGGAAACTATATAAAATATTTAGGAACAAAGCCCTAACTAGGAAGAACTACCATATTCAATAACTATATATTTTTACCCACAAGCCCTCTATAAATCTTCATGGCTATCACAGGCATTTCTTTTTTTCACAAATTTTCCCTTTAACCCTTCTGTGAAGATATTTTTACAGCACAATGGATCATGGAAATAAGAAAATGATGTCCAGCAAAACACTTAAATTAGAAAATTCTCATGTAGAGAAAACTTTGTTAAGATGATGACTTGAAAAAGAAATCAGCTTAACATATTCTGCCACAAAGAAATTGACATTTAAATAAAGGATAGCACACTTACTCTACATAAGAACACATCCTTCACATAAATGTGCCTGATATATCACAGCTGAGTCAATGCTGAAGTGCTATTGAATATTTTATCATGAAAATATATTATTGTAGGTTAATCTGAAAATATTTCTCAAAGAGCTTGGGTTTTTGTTTAAGGAGGAAGATGTAAAGGACTTGTGAAGGCTAAAAATCAACATACAAAAAATAGCAAAGTATTGGAGGGCAGAGTGAAAGAACAAAATGACAGAAAATCTTGGAGGACAGCAAGGAGATCGTGAACTGTGAGAAGAAAATAAATGAGCTGTGAGGAGCACTATATTCATGCATTCAGAATGAATACATTACAGTTTGACACTCATGTTAAAGGCTGCATTGGGGGTGCCTGGGTGGCTCAGTGGGTTAAAGCCTCTGCCTTCGGCTCAGGTCATGATTCCAGGGTCCTGGGATCGAGGCTCGCATTGGGCTCTCTGCTCAGCAGGGAGCCTGCTTCCCCATCTCTCTCTGCCTGCCTCTCTGCCTACGTGTGATCTCTGTCTGTCAAATAAATAAATAAAATCTTTAAAAAAAAAAAAGAAAAAAATAAATAAAGGCTGCATTCGATGATCTCTCAAATTTGTGCCTTTAGTTACAGGGAATTTTACCATGTAGATGTAGCCTCAGCCTTAGTAGGATACACTGATTTATAGTTAATATGATTTGTATTCAAAGCAGGTTTTCAACTGCAGCTCTCCTAACAGCAATAAAGCTTGCTAGGTCAGAATGTTTCACTTAATGAATAATTTATATTACACTAAGTCACATGTTGAGCTGTGGGAAGTACTATTGTAGGTGAACATTTTGGAATACGAATCTGGTTTTAAATTTCTACTTACTTCAATTGAAGGAGAAAATATGAGTTTAGTTTCCTTTCAAAGAAACTAGGAAGCCCTTGAAAAAAGATAAAATAACTCCCATGACAAGTGCAGAGGATTTCATTTTCCATTTTTACATATAAAGGAACAAAAATCCTAACTGAAAAACAAAAATTTTAAATATGCATTTAATCTAAGAATTAGTTAAAATTTCTGCTGGAAGTAGAAGTCGATTTTAAACTAGGCCAGCCTAATAAAATATAATTTTAGGAGAAATCAGATGTTTTTTAGATTCTCTCTAATTTCAAACCAGACTATCAAAATCTACTCTAACAAAATTGTTAGCAAACAAGGATATTTGGAGAGGGGGAAAAAAGAAAATGCTCTCTATTTGTCAGTATCCCCTTCCCTATTAGAGCAAAGCACTATATTTTCTCCATCTGTCCCTTGCTCAGATATTTCAGTCATCTCAAGGTTGCAGAGAAATAAAATGCAGTCACATCTGTCAGTAATATTACAGATACCTGCTACACACAGCTTACTTCTACTAGTGGCATAGCTAAGTACACAATAAATATTTACTGACATGTATTTATAATATTTACACATACACAAAATAAATGCAGCATTTGCCTTAATGCAGAGATGATCAGAAAAATAACAGCTAACATTTGTGGAGTGCTTACTAAGTAAGGTAATGCGTTAAATTATTTTATTTTCATAACCTAAAATGAGCAGCTACCCCAAACAAGAGGGGGGGGCACTTGGCCATATAAGAGATTATTGAACTATGGTTAACTCGCCCGAGACACATTGTTTGTAAACAGCAGAGCAGAAAGAAACAGGAGAAGCAAAGATACAGGACTTCAAAATATCTCTATTGCTTTCAGCAGCTGGCAGATTAGAAGGACCCAGGCCTGCTATCAGATGCTCATTAGAACTGGTTTTACTAGTTTTTATAGATCTCTGAACTTCTTACGATCCTTGCTTATTTTCACTGATGATTAGATGACTTTTTTTTTTAAAGATTTTATTTATTTGTCAGAGAGTATCTATGAACATACTATATTTCTCCTTTATTTCCTTTTTTAATTTCATTCATCACAGTTCTGTTGTTGTCATACATCTGGTACATATTTTGTTAGATTTGCACCTACATATTTCACTGGGGGGAGATGCTTATACAAATGGTATTTGGTTTTAATTTCAAATTCATTTGTTCTTTGCTAGAGTAGGAAAACTGGTTTGAATATCATGTGGAACTTCACACAATTTATATAATTTTTCTAAGCCCCAATTTCCTTAGCTATAAAATGGTGAAAACATTTGTACCTAATTTGGATTGTTAGGTGAGTAATTGAAATGTTGCATGCAAAGGTCTTCATATTGTGCCTTACTCAGAATAAATACTCAAAAGTCGTTCACCCTGATGAAGACAGTGGATGCCCTTGAAGTCTAATGAGATTAAAATAGCTATTATCAAAAAGTCCATTCAATGACTGGAAAATGGCACATATTTTTTAACTGTTTTATATTTTATCATGTATTCTGGGTTTTTTTTTTTCCTCTTCCTGCTATGTTTAGGTACCCAGCTGAATGCAGAGCATTTTTATAAGCTGAGAAGTCACTTTTTTCTATCTAAATTTGTTTTCTATCTGGCTCACAAACCCCAAAGTTTGTCCCTAACACATTTGGATGAATAAAGCTCACAAATGAAACCTGAAGAATGTTTGAAAATATCTGATAAAGAGCAGAACTATGAAACCTTAAAATGTTTACATCGTCCAAACCAGAACCATATCAAAAGACGTATGGAATGGAGCGCCTGAGTGGTTCAGTCGTTAAGCATCTGCCTTCAGCTCAGGTCATAATCCCAGGGTCCTGAGACAGAGCCCTGCATCAGCCCTGCATCAGGCTCCCTGCTCAGTGGGAAGCCTGCTTCTCGCCCCCCCCCCCGTTTGTATTCCCTCTCTCATTGTCTCTGTCTCTGTCAAATAAATAAATAAAACATTTTACAAAAAGATGTATGGAATAAGATTATTTTACGCATCATACATAACTTGATGGGAATCAATGACCTCCAAGGTAGTCATTAATGTTATTTTTTTGGCATTTTATGTAAAGCACAGGTCATTTTGCTATTGGCTTCCATGATACTATAGCCTAAATACATGTGGCTGTCTTGCAGAAACAAGATATCTAGGACTCTAGGTTTCCATAATCAATTTTTAAAGGTTTTTTGTTTTTGTTTTTGTTTTTGTTTGTTTTGCTTAGTAATCTCCATACCCAATATGGCTCAAACTCACAACCCTGAGATCCAGTCAGATGCTCTTCCAACCAGGCTGGTCAGGTGCCCCTTCCATAATCATTTTGAAACAGTAGCAAAGCCACTGCCCCAGGATATAGCAACAATGTAGTCAATTAGAGACGAGCCAAAATTCTTAAATTCCTACATTGTCAAGTGGGGCAGGTAAGGAAGGGAGATCTTGATTATCAATAGAATGTTAAAACACGATTGTAGGAAGCTCCTTTTCTCACATATGAATTGCCAGTATCCAATTTGTTGGGGAAAACAGTGTTATGGCTTGAAGCAGAGCCCCCTTGTCAGAGTGAATAACACCCAGATTATGAAGTTCCAGATGGCGAGGGATATGAAGAAACGTGACTGCAGAAACAGATGAAGTTAGTCCGTCGTTTGATCCGCCAGTTTCACAGCAGCGGGCTACATAAATGGGAATGGCCCCTACTTATTTTCATGGAATCACAGGCTCTTCCTCTGAGAAATATCAGGAGCGACAAAACACAGGTTACCATGATTTCATTGACACTGTCTCATTTGACTGACTGATTCTACATGTAAAAAAAAAAAAAAAAACAAATGAGGGGCGCCTGGGTGGCTCAGCGGGTTCAAGCCTCTGTCTTCGGTCATGATCCCAAAGTCCTGGGATCGAGCCCTGCATCTGGCTCTCTGCTCGGCAGGGAGCCTGCTTCCTCCTCTCTCTCTCTCTCTCTCTCTGCCTGCCTCTCTGCCTCCCTGTAATCTGTCTGTCAAATAAATAAATAAATTCTTTAAAAAAAAATGATGAAGGAGAATTTTTTGAGACTCCAAATCTCCCTGCTTACAAAGAGAAGGATGGATTAAAAAAAAACTTTTTAAATAGGCTTGTTAGGATTCTTATTCTTCATTTGCATAAACCTGACAAGCCGCTGATGACAGCAATTAATATCTGCTTAGTTTCAGCCTTATTTAATAAATGCAAAAATTATCAAGAGAAACTTGGTTGGAAGAAACACAAAGTCCCTACCAACCTAGTATATTAAGTGTAACATTAATTGTTATGTTTTACATTTTAGTTTGACAACAAAAGTGATTTTTAAACCAACTCAAAATCTAGATCAAAGTAATCCCATGATACACACGCGTGCATGTGCGCGCACACACACACACACACACAGTTGAAGTAATTAGAATGTTTCAGTAAAATGAAAATTCATTTATAGGCAGAACGCACTCTCATATGAAAAGCAGGATCTGAAAATGTATTGTTTTATGATAAATGTTTAGGGGAATTGAGGACAGAATTCTGAAATGTTATATTGGTTAAATGAGACATTAGCATAATGTTCCTAATCCCCGGATCCCAATAAACTTGAAATGGTGTTATTTCATGTGAAAGCAAAAGAGAAAATATACAAGCAAATGTTTTGCTTTGTGGTTAGCAGGTTTAGAGTGCTGCAATTGCTAAGACGAAATGCACAAAAATAGTGCACAGGGAGTCATAGAATTATATCTTTTACCTGGATTGTGGCTTGAGTGCCTAAACTATGAAATATGTAAGGTTGCAGTACCTGGTACAGTGCTCTATAAATAACTTACCTTTCTAAAGATCCATAAATTTCTTGGCAAGGGATACTTCCTATCCTTGCTTTATATACCACTCAGTAGGAAAGTAGGCCCTCTATATAATTTTCAAAGGTAAATAACCACTAGTATGGTAGACAAGTGTCTATGCTGACATAGTATTTTATTTAAACATGCAAAATATTCCCCTATAGGTTGAAAATGTGTAGAATTTTTATCTACATTGTATAATAAAACTAGTATTTCTAAAAAACTGGATTTCCCCTATTATTAGAATATAGGATCAAATAACCAATTACATTTTTCTCTTTGCATTTGGATACATTTTTAAGGGTATATTTGGGGCCATTTTTTTTTCCCAAAAGGGCCCACATCATATCTGAGGTAACTGAATGGAATTGTTACATATTTCTCTAACTTACTGCTTTCCAAGACAGCAACAAACTGCAAAACTTGATGCACTGGAACTTCTTTAAAATATGCTACCTGTGTTTGAAATACTTTTTTCTGTCATCTGGAAAAAAAAGGTTCTATGGCTTCCAGCTGATTCAATAAATTCAGGAACACCCTGCAGGGACAAAAAAGTCCCCGAAGTAGCTCTGAAAACCCCAGCAGGGCCACTTAAATCGCTAACAATAGAAACATCCTGTTTCAGATTACACAAATCTTTTTCTAATTCAGAGAATTAATTTAAAACGAAATGTGTCTTGACACTGTGATATACTATCAGTATCAACTCATTATTACTGAAAAATTTAAATTTTTTAAAGATTTTATTTATTTATTTGACAGAGAGAGAGACACGAGAGACATCACAAGTAGGCAGGGAGGTAGGCAGAGAGAGAGGAGGAAGCAGGCTCTCCGCAGAACAGAGAGCCCGATGCCAGGCTCCATCCCAGGACCCTGGGATCATGACCTGGGCCAAAGGCAGAGGCTTTAACCCACTGAGCCACCCAGGCACCCCATATTACTGAAAAATTTAAATTAACAATTTTATCCCTATTCTTGTTCCCCCCTAATTGTTCACTAACTACCGATCATTTTGTTATTCAATATTCAATTTATTGTACTGGTAAGAATTTACTTCAAGCCATGCTAAACACATAGGAAAGAGAAGACACATTTCATCTGCACCAATTTTTGAAGCCTTAGAACATCCTTACTAGTTCTGCCTCCTCTTCGCTTCCAATTCCTGACATCTGATATATTTGATACAGCACCTACACTATTTGTTTCATTCTGTTTTTCAATTGTTTGGCCTTCTGTTTCCTGCCTGGCCACTATTCTTGTTTCCTTGATATTTCCCTACTCAATAATACCCTCAGACAATTATTAATTTGTAACACCATCACTCAGTTTTCAGTAACTGAAGCAGGTATCAACTTTGTCTTACAGTTACATTATATATATAAAAAAAATCCTGTAGTACTTTTAAATTAGCAGAGCAACTGTGTACTGTAGAGTTCTTTGAGTATAAAAAATGATTTTATTTTTTTAATGCTAGTCCAATGAAGTGACTCTGACTTTGGGACCCTTAGCCACATTCAAGAAATAGAAATTCCTTGCAGAAATCTCCTCAATCCATTTTAAGTCATAGAAAAAAAAGAAAAGATTCTTCAGGGACTAGTTCTAGAGTCCGGAAACACTCCTAGAAATGGAAAAACACAATGGTGACTCAGTCTTAGAGGCCACAGTTTTTTTTCCTTTTAGTATTCATCAGTAATAATCCCCCCCCAAAAAAGAAAAACTCCTCTGGCAAATTGTGCTTTATCACTTACTTTTTTACTCTGTTCACTCAATCATTAACTCATCCATTCATTCAATACCTACTAACCACCTCTTCTGTACCAGATATTATTTATAAGCTTTGAAAATTTAGCAATGAATGAAACAAAGTTGGCTATCATGTCGGGTGATACATACATTAATACCTGCATAAGTATGTAGTTTAAGAAATGGTGATGGGATAAAGCAAAATACGAGGTAGGCGATGCAGAGCAGAAACTAATTGTATAAGTGGGATCCCTTCCCCTGTAGGAATGATACTGAAGATGAAACCTGAATCAGATGAAGATGAATGAGTATGCCAAGTAACTATATGAGATGAGCATCCAGACAGAGGGAAGAGTACTTACTAAGGCCCAGGCAAAAGCATATTTAATGTATTTCAGGAAGAAGGTTAGAGTGACTATAATCAAGTCAGCCAATCATAAAATCTTTTCTGCAAAAAGCAATTAAAAAGCTGTATAAAACTGACAAAAACATTCTAGTGTTCTGGAAATGGCTCACAGGCATGTAATAATCACAGAAGCATTTTTAAAAATTTAAAAAGCATTGAAAAATACCAAACTTGGGTAAGAACATAGGGAATCTGTGGTCTTTTCCCCCTACGTTCGCTCTCATCAATCCCTCCCTCCCTCCATGCCCTATTAGTAGGCATTAACCATTAAAAGGATCTACACTGGAATGCAGAAGGGTGGTGAGGGGAGGCAGTCCCTCCTTGAAGATTAGCTTCCTCTGCCAGGGTCTAAGGAAGCTCATTCACTTTCCAACACTGGATGACACATCCGTATTACCCCTGGAAGTGACCATCTGAGAGGTGGGTGAGTGGGGAAGGCCACCATGTCTACGTGAAGTTTCTGTCTTGGGTAGCACAAATACATACCTGGCTGAGGTTGTACACCTGCACAGGGGAGAACAGAGAGGCCTCAAATTAACCCAACACTCCTGGCCAACTCCAGGGCTGCTTCTGCTCACTGAGGAGGCCAAAAGAGTTCCATGAAAAGTGCACAGTAGGGCAGCCATGAAAACCCTGGATGCACCTTCCTAGCAGTCCAAGACTCATGAGATAATGCATGACTTACTAGTTCCAAGTGTTTGAGAACAACACTTTCCAATCACTGGCTGACCACAAAGCTACAAAAATACAGGAATAAACCCAAAGAGGACAGGCTTAAAAATATTATCAACAAAACACAAACATAAAACTAAAGAGAGAAACATCAGCTTCCCAATGCTGCAGGAGAAACCTATTTCACAAATCTAGCATGGGCAAATGACTAAACACAGAAACAAGGAATAAAACCCAGCAAGAACAGCACCCCTCAAAGAGGAATAAAAAAATTCAACGTTAAAAACTGCACTTCAAAATTGTACTTACCTTTAGTTCCTCTGGCTAAACCATGTACTTGCTCCCCATAAAGTTTACAAGAGTTTTTGGCCTTCCTTAATATTGCCACTTCTTTGTAGAGTGACTTGTACAGAACTATGCAGTGTATGTCTTATCAGTAGAATAAAATCTTGCTTGAGTTTGGCCTAGATCTGTAGAAATCTGTTTTATCTTTTGGCCAGGATATACTTTGGGATTGCTCATAAAGCTCCTTTCTTTCTCATCTGTGCATTTTTCTATGACTTTTATTCAAATGTCATCTGAAAATTACACAATGGAGCACCCACATGGTCAGGCGAGTCTTCCAATAAGAGCACAGTCATTAAATAGGATTGTCTTTTGAGAATTTAAAAGCAGTAATACAACTGACCAAAAGTTAGTCTCCTTTTAATTACCATCATCCTCCAGCAATTCTAAGCCATGTTGGTGATAAAGTATTTATTTAAATAATACATTGGTATAAATTCTGAAAAATTGTCATTGCTACATTTGTTTTTATAATATAGTATATAAAATTCAAATTAACACAGATTATTACTTATCTTTAAATATCATGGTATTCTGCACATTTTTTAGAACTTTGGTTTATAATATCACCCTCCAAAGAGGCAAATTCAATTACATGCAATTTTTTTGAAGGTAAGTTTGTGTCCCTTTAGAATAATTTCAGTCTTCTTCAAGTCTAAGATAACCTACTTTCTATGTATACATATTATAGCATTTATTCTTTTCCTTCATTTTTTAATAAGAATCTTACATATTAAAGGTGTACAACATGACATTTAAATGTATATAAGTGAAATGGCTGTTACCATCTAGCTAATTAGTGTGTTACACTATTAATTGCTTATTGCCATACATATTTAACATACCTCCTAACATATTATTGCATTTATTTATCTATTTATTTATTTTTAGGTTTATTTATTTATTTGAGACAGAGAGAGCATGAGTGGAGAGAGAGAAAAGGAGACTACTGAGCAGGGAGCCCGACCTGGGACTCGATCCCAGGGCCCCAAGATCTGAGCCTAAGGCAGACACTTAACTGACTGAGCCACCAGGTGCCCCCATATTATTGCATTTAAACAGTGGCTTTGAAATAAATAATGATTGCACACTGACTTAAAGACCAAGAAACAGAACTTAAGTTACTTCAATACTTCCATTCAATGTAGCCACTTATTATTACTTTTTAAAATGTTGTGGTGAGCAGAGTAATGGTTCTTACAGATGTCCACACCCTATTTTCTGAAATCTGTGAAAAGGTTACTTTACATGACAAAAGAACTTCGTTGATTAAGTTAAAGACCTTAAAACAGGTTAAGATGAGAAGATTAGCCTAGATTATTTGAGTGGGTGGAAACACATATACCCTTGTAAGAATAAGGACATTTCCATAAAACAAACTGAGGGGGATGGGTGGGGGAGGGTGTTGGGAGAGGGTGGTGGGGTTACATTATATGTTTAAATAAAAATAAAAATTTAAAACATTAAAAAAAAAAGAATAAGGACATTTCCTTGCTGAGATCAATGGAAGAAGTGATTTATCAGATGGAAGTAGCATTATTGACTCTGAAGGTGAAGGAAGGGGACCACTACTAGAGGAATGTGGGGACCCTTTAGAAGCCAAGAAACTGATTCTCTCATAGTCTCCAAACAGAACAGCCTTGCCAACACTTTGATTTTAGCCCAGTGTGACCCATTTGGGACTATAATCTCTAGATCTGTAATATAATAAATTTGTGTTATTCTAAGTCACTAAGTTTGTGGTTGTTACAGAAAACTAATACAAACATGAATATATATGAAAGCTACTCAAAATGATATCAAAGGAAAAAAAAACTTTTCCATTTTTGAAATGTATTTTGAAATGACATTTTTATGAAGCTTTGAGAAATTTATTCTTTCATTACTGACTGTTCCTATTTGTTACCTGTTGCTTCACTTTTATTAATTTTAATTTCCAAAAGCTTTTGTGTTTAAAATGAACAAAAATAACTCTTCAATCAATCATGAATGAATATAGACTGACAAATCTGGACAGTCATTTGAACATAAGCATGTTAAGATAAATTCAAAAAATCAATCATTGGCATATTTGGAGAAGTTAATACTCAGAAACAGAAATCTTATTATTTATTACCATTATTACCATTCTAGGCCTAAGATTTGTCCTTTTACTTTTAAAAAATACATTGGGGTAATTAACATGTATTACTATAAACATTTTCATTTTACCTTATTTTTAATGTACTACTAAATTTTACTTATTTTTAGTTTTTACTGCCTTTAGCATATATACACAGAGATCAGTACAAGAAAACTTTCCTTACCTACATTTTCTCTGGTTACACATATTATATCCCTACATATTATTACTAAATTATTACTAAAAATAATTCTGTCATATATGGGGGGATAGTAAAAACTGATCAAATCTGTTTCAAATCTTCCATACTACAACCGAAAATTGATCAATCACATACACACACACACATACACACACAGAACTTTCTTTTCAAGTACTGCACATTTTGCAAGAGACTCTTTGTCTAATCTATGATTCCTCCTGTTTAACACTTATTATAGTCCACATTGCTATCTTGTTATATTATATAGTAACAAATCAAGGAATGAGAATAACTATGACATTGGAAGGGATACTGTAGTAATAAAAATTAGGTCAGAGGAGTGTATTTGAATCTTTAAAAGTCATTCAGGATTTCTACTTCTTTTCTAGGTATGCTTTATAATTAACACAAAGAGAATAAATGATATTCCTTAGAAATGTACTAAAGATGGTAGAAAACAGGTTTTTTCCCTAGAAAATGTATTAAAGAACAGGATTTTTTTCCCCTAGAAAAATGTACTAAAGATATAAAATGATTTTTTTCTTCTTATAAAGGCTGATAATTTACTTTACATCCATGCTTAAAATTTTATTCTAATGTCACTTTAGAAAGTGTGCCAGCTAAACTGAATGGTAACTGCGAATAATTTTTAAATGAACATGGGAGTGCAGATACTGCTTAGAGATCTTAATTTCAGTACTCTGAATATATGCCCACAAGTTAGATTGCTGATTCATATGGTAGTTCTACTTTTAATTCTTTGAGGAACCTCCATACTGTTTTCCACAGTGGCTGCATAACTTACATACAATGCAATATTATTCATACTGTAAAAAGAAGGAAATCCTGGGACACCTGGGTGGCTCGGTAGGTTAAGAATCTGCCTTCAGCTCACGTCATGATCTCAGGGTCCTGGGATCAAGCCCTATATCAGGTTCCCTCCTCAGTGGGGAGTCTGTTTGTCCCTCTCCCTCTGCCCCTTCTCCTGCTTGCTCGCTCTCTCTCTCTCTCTCCCCACACCCTCAAATAAATATATTTTTTTTAAGATCCCAGGGGTCACAACCTGAGCTGAAGGCAGATGCTTAACCAAGTGAGCCACCCAGGCACCCCTCAAATAAATAAAATCTTTAAAGAAAAAAAAAAGGAAATCCTGACATTTGCGACCATATGGATGAACCTGGAGGACATTATTTAAGTCAGACACAGAAGAACAAGTGCTGCATTATCTCACTTACACTGGAAACCTAAAACAGTTAAACTCAAAGAAGCAGAGAGCAGAATAGTGGTCACCAAGGGCTGGAGGGAGGGAGAAATAGGGAACCCTTGGTGAAAGGGCACAAAGTTTCAGTTATGCAAAATAAGTTCTAGAGATCTACTGTACCACATAGAGACTGTAATTAACAACACTGTAATGTATAGTTCAAAATTTTCTATGAGTGTAGAACTTCTGTTAAGTGTTTTTATGATAGATAGATGGATGGATGTGGGGAGAAACTTCTGGAGGTGATGGGTATATTTACAGCATTGATTGTGGTTATGATTTAACAGATGCATATTTATCTACAAACTCACTGAGTTGTGTACATCAAATATCTATAGCTTTTTGCATGTAAATTCTTCAACAAGGTTTTTTTTCAAGTCACACACATGGTTTTACTAAAACAAACAAACAACAACTAAATGATCTCGAGCCTGTATTAGTCCATTTAGTCCCAGTAATAGAGAACTATAAAGTGCTTTCTGTCATGCCAAGCATCATATGAGAGGATACAGTGACTTCTCTCCCCTTTTGACTGCCGTCTGTCATCCAGCTTTGGTCTTATGGAGAAGTGGACAGTGTTAAAGAGTAGTAAATGTTTTAACTCCTCATTTATGGCTAATGTAGATTCTTAAAAGTTTGTTGGATGTTGAAACATTGTAAAGAATTGGAAAATATCTCCTAATGGACAAATTTATAATTTATATAAAAAGCATCTTTTTCCTAATTGGAAGCAGGCACATCACCGCATAATGGTTTAACAAAAGCAAAAGTTAAGATTCATGTGGTCAAAACTAAGAATGAAATGATAGTTATCAAGCTCAATAGTATCTAGAGAAATTTTCTCAATTTAATTTTTTGGGGGGGGGCATCTGCTTCTTAGCAACTGCCTTTATTTTTTCTATGACAACCAGTACCTCCATTTTTGTTATATGTATCCTAGTCTTGGCCATAACCTTAACTGTGACTGACACATTTGTGGTTCTCTTTATTAATCCAACACCATTTGTTATTAAAGTGGTCATTTTTACTCCATTAAACTTACAAATATTAACATAGAGCATCAACTTACAAATATTAACATAGAGCATCAAACAGTCTGTTTGGGTTCAGTCTTGTAGACTTCTAATGTATCAAATATGAATCTCTAACCAGTTTTCCATTTGTGCTCAGTCAGGAACACCTACTCCATAGACTTTTACAGTTTAATATTACATTTATTCCTGTTATCTACATTCCAGTCCAATCTCTTATCATCCACAGCACTAGGATATTATGGTTCATAGGTGGATTTTTTGTTGTTGTTGTGTTATATTAGTCACCATACAGTACATCATTAGTTTTTGATGTAATGTTCCAAAGTTCATTGTTTATGTACAATACCCAGTGCCCCCTGCAATACATGCCCTCCTTAATACCCACCACTAGGCTCACTGATTCCCCCCAACCCCGACCCATCTAAAACCCTCAGTTTGTTTCTCAGAGTCCACAGTCTCTCATGGTCCGTCTCCCCCTCCAATCCCCACCCCTTCACTTTTCCTTTCCTTCTAATTTACTCCATGTTATTCCTTATATTCCACAAGTAAGTGAAACCATATAATTGACTTTCACTGCTTGACTTATTTCACTCAGCATAATCTCCTCCAGTCCCATCCACGTTGATGCAGAAGTTGGGTATTCATCCCTTCTGATGGCTGAGTAATATTCCATTGTATATATGGACCACATCTTCTTTATAAATTCATCTGTTGAAGGGCATCTCGCCTCTTTCCACAGTTTGGCTATTGTGGACATTGTTGCTATGAATGTTGCGATACACATGGCTCTTCTTTTTACTACATCTGTATCTTTGGGGTAAATACCCAATAATGCAATTGCAGGGTCATAGGGTAGCTCTATTTTTAATTTTTTGAGGAATCTCCACACTGTTTTCCAAATTGCTGCACCAACTTGCATTCCCACCAACAGTGTAAGAAGGATCCCCTTTCTCCACAGCCTCTCCAACATTAGTTATTTCCTACCTTGTTAATCTTTGTCATTCTAACTGGTGTTAAGATGGTATCTCAATGTGGCTTTGATTTGAACCTCCTCAGTTGCTAATGATGATGAACATTTTTTCATGTGTCTGTTAGCCATTTGTATGCCTCCTTTGGAGAAGTGTCTGTTCATGTCTTCTACCCATCTTTTCACAAAATGGGTTGAGTTTGAGGAGTTCTTCATATATCTTGGATCTCAGCCCTTTGTCTTAGTGTCACTTGCAAATATCTTCTCCCATTCCATAGGTTGCCACTTTGTTTTGTTGACTGTTTCCTTTGCTATGCAGAAGATTTTGATCTGGATAAAGTCCCAAAAGTCCATTTTTGCTTTTGTTTCCTTTGCCTTTGGAGACGTGTCTTGAAAGAAGTTACTGTGGCTGATATCAAAGGTGTTACTGCCTATGTTCTCCTCTAGGATTTTGATGGATTCCTGTCTCACGTGAGGTCTTTCATCCATTTTGAGTTTATCTTTGTGTATGGTATAAGAGAATGGTCGAGTTTCATTCTTCTATACATAGCTGTCCAATTTTCCCAGCACCATTTATTGAAGAGACTGCCTTTTTTCCACTGTATATTTTTTCCTGCTTTGTCAAAGGTTATATGACCATAGAGTTGAGGGTCCATATCTGGGCTCTCTACTCTATTCCACTGGTTTGTGTCTGTTTTTGTGGCAGTACTATGCTGTCTTGGTGATCACAGCTTTGTAATAAAAATGAAATTAGGCAATGTGATGCCCCAGCTTTGTTTTTCTTTTTCAACATTTCCTTAGCGATTTGGGGTCTTTTTTGTTCCATACAAATTTTAGGATTGTTTGTTCCAGCACTTTGAAAAATGCCACTGGTATTTTGATCAGGATGGCATTGAAAGTATAGATTGCTCTGGGCAGCATAGACATTTCAACAATAGACATTTTAATAATAAAATATGATAGTTATCAAGCTCAACAATATATAGAGAAATTTTCTCAATTTAAACCAACAAAACTTTAGGGAATAAAGTACAAGAAAGCATGTCAGTTATGTAAAATAATAACATAATAAAAAATCATATTATCTAATACTTTTGGTACTTCATAGTCACTTGATTTAGAAATATTGTCATTTTACCTTAGAGATTCTAGTTCTTTCCTATCTTGCTAATGTCTTTCAGAAATATTTATGTGCCTACCAGGTATAAGTCAGAGGGGGTAATTCTTTTATCTTGAGATAAAACTGCTGACCTCAATGAGGTGACCATACTGTTGAAGGTCACCTATCTACCACAATAATTAATAATAAAGTACACAAGGGAAGATTTAAATCTAACAAAACCGAACTAATTCAAAGTAATGTGAAGGAATGCACATAGGGAGAGCAAAGGAGAGAAAGTTTACCTAAATTGGGGAAAAGGAAGTGGTCAAGTTTGGGTCCTGAGGGGATTATGCTTAATCGATCTTGGAAGGGTGAATATGAGTAAACCAAGTGAATAACTTGGGTGACATGTGTTCCTTATGAAGAAAGCAGCACATGCAAGTAACTGAGTTGAAATGACTGAACAGCCACAGCTCCATTAAATTAGTTAGGGTCTTATGGATAAATGAGGCAATTCCAGAAGTGAGGCAAACGAAATTACCAAATTGAAATGGAACAACTTAAAGACTCTTCCATGAATCTTTCAACCATTCTGTTTGAGCTTTTGGCTACTTTTGTACTTTTTAATAAATAGATAGTCTAAAATAAATGAATGAATGAATGACTAGCTACAAGAATTAATGAATGAAGTCTGCTTCACCTAACTAACTTCTGGGGGAAAAAAGCTTACAATGTTATTTCTTTTTAATTCATATGACTCCATTATGATATGAAATAAACAATGTTGCTGAAGTTTTACCAGGGATTTTAAAAATATCTTTATCATTCAAGTATTCCATCTACTTCATAACCAGACAGGCATTGAACGTTATTTTTTTTTTCTGATTATTAATCCAGGACTGTAGTGAATTCCTCTTATTATTTTACTGTTAATTTATTAAAAGCTTTTTTTCTGAACTTCAACATTCACCTGTTTAGTCTTCTAAAATAAAGTACATTTTAATAATGATGGCTTATGATGAATGCTTTAATATACTCTAAGAATAGCTACCATTATTTATTGAATGTTTACTGTGATCCTGGTAATATTGGAAGTACTTTATTTATTTATTTTAAAAGATTTTATTTATTTATTGGAGAGCGACACAGCGAGAGGGAACACAAGCAGGGGGTGTGAGAGAGGGAGAAGCAGGCTTCCCACAAGCAGGGAGCCTGATGTGGGGCTCGATCCCAGGACGCTGGGATCATGACCTGAGCTGAAGGCAGATGCTTTACGATTGAGCCACCCAGATGCCCCTGGAAGTACTTTAATAATATTACTTCAAAAATTCTGAGGCTAGTTCTGTAAGGTAGAACACTGTAATTTTCACTGTACAAATAAGGAAGCAGAAGTACAGCGAGGTTTGGTAAGTTTTTAGGAGACGTCCAGGAATAAATGGAAGAATACAATTGTTCTCTGGACACTAAAGTTTATGGAGATTTTGTTTTTACCATTGTGCTGCACTGAGGTCTCTGTAGTTCAATAATTTAAATAACTAATTCTGTTAGTATTCCTAATTTTGAAAACGTGATTGGTTATTTGTGAGAACAAAAAAGGCTGGAGTTAAGATCTGAGCCTCTCTCAGGAGTCCTGGATTTGTGTTTCTGCATGTGTATGTCTGGTTGATGTTTTATGACTGTCTACTGATACATAACCCAGCACCCAATCACCTGCTGTAACCAACAAATCCCTCCTGAATGCCTACTACATATGGCAAAAGTTGGCCCAGTATCTCGGGGGCACTGAGCAGTAGTAACAAAGCATGAGACTGATGAGTAAAGCCAGGGAGGCAATGTATTAACACGCAAGATACAATAGAGCTGATGCCTGAGGGTGAAGATACATACTGGCATGATCAACATATTTCTCTGTAAAGTTATTTGCAACATCAAATCAGATATTCAATCTATTTATTTTCAACACAAAATATTTTAATAAGGCTTAGCATAATTGAGGGCATCTGGACAGCTCCCTTTATCGTAATAGACAAAAGAAGGGGGGGATAAATGACCCCATGAGTACAGTTTAGTGACGGTTTAAAGCAAGAGCAGTCAAGAGGCTCAAAAATGAAATGGCAGCATGCTAGGATACCTTTTAAGCCCACAGTGAGAATAATTCTAGAAATGTGATTAGAATACAGCAAGTTAGTGAGCTACAAATTAGTACACCATTTCCATAAGGATATCTAAATACTTGAAATCTCTATTCTAAACAAGCATTATCCAAGAGAATTCTCTATAACAAGAGAAATGTTCTCCATACTGTCCAGTACTATAATCACTAAAACCACTCAGCACTTTTGGCTGCTGAGCTGTTGGAATGTGAACAATATAACTCAATTTTTTAAAATTTAATTTTAATTAACTGTTATTGCCATATGTGGTTAGTTGCTACTGTTTTGGACAACAAAGTTCAAAGACTTTCCTTCCTTGACAGGGCTTCTATACAGCACAAAAGAATTTAGACCTCCTATGCTTCGGTGGTAATAATACTGTTCATTACTGATGAGTTATTTCTTTTGATGTATTACGTATCAAATGTTACTAGCTTAGAAGTCTGAATGAGATCATTCTGGGTCTCTGTTATGATCAATTAGATGCTGTAACTGTAGTGTCATTCTCAGAAGCAACTTTTTCTTCATTCCCACACCCTGGTGGGCAGAATATTATTGGATTCTCAAATATTGACAGCTCTGACATTTGTTTTGCCAAAGTGTAACACTGCTATCAGAGGTTTCATTTTCTGCATTACTTTTCTTCATTTGTCACAATTTCTCTTTCTTCATTAGAAAAATTGTCAGAGACCACTGAGATAAACTCACAGATTTGAGATAAAGAAATAAATGAACAAACAGAAATACTGCATTTTAATTTTTTGCACTGTTGAACAGCTGTATTTTTTTAAACTAAATCTGATATCCTACACAGACATCTAGTAGTCACTACTGCTGTGCATTCTCTGAACAGCAATAGAAGAACATGGAACAGTAAGTAGCAGTTATATGTCATATCCCCATCTTACAACTTTAGGAGCCATTTAACATTTTAAATAAAGTTGATAATGCATAACCTATGAATTATGCTCACAGAATATGACTTAGAAACACTGGCATGTGTGTACAAGGAAGCATGACACCACAAAGCATATTGCAACAGCAAAAATTTTGAAAGAACCTGTATCTTTGACCTCACTTGGATACCTGTGTTTACTTTGGCTTTACAGAGATTAAAGCCCTAAACAGCTTCAAAGCCTTACAGATATATCATTTTGTATCCTATATGATGACAAAGACAATTCGCAGGATAATAGATAAATTCAAAATACCAAATTCAGTTCTGTGGTTGTCTTAAGGAACTGATAGCTGGAGCTCACTAGAAGTTCTCCTGTTATAAAACCCTCTGGTATTAGAAATCTTCCAGACACAGAATCAACAGGTGCTTTTCCAACCATGTAATAAAGCAAATATGGTTGATGTTTGTATACAAGAGGAAATAATGTTAGTAAGTAAAATATTTTCTATCCAAATTTTTATGAACTTGAGAGAAAAGCATATATTAAAATTCACTTCTGTTTTGATTAAGATTATCAATTTTCAACAAGTACATATAATCTGTAACCCTTTTATTGGTTCTTCTATGTCGATAACTCCAATCAGTTGTGTGTGTGCATGCGCTCACATCTATAAAAACACATCTGGGTGGCTCAGTCAGTGGGCCATCCAACCTGGTTTTGCCTCGGGTCATTGTCTTGGGTTGTGAGATGGAGCCCCATGTCAGGCTCTGGGTGGAGTCTGCCTAAGATTCTCTCTCCCTCTCTGCCCCTCCTCCCACTTGTGTTCTGTGTGTGTGTGTGTGTGTGTGTGTGTGTGTGTGTGTGTATGCCTTTAAAAATGCTCACAGGTAAATATCCATATGTTTTCATATATTTTTCCCTATCACACATTTCAGGTACCACCACAGCATCATTTATACAGTAGCAGTCATTAAGCCTGAAACTTCAGAATTGTATCTCATTCCATTTGTTCTACTGCCCAAGATCACTTGAATGATTTTGTCTCCATGTCTGTACTGCCTCTGTTTCCTGTTGTCAATTTGCCATGACACAACCCTAGATCTGAACCTCATTATTCTTCACCAGAATACTATAATCACTACTTACTTATAAAATCTCCTCAGTTACATACAGTCTAGACATCACTGAGTGGAAGATTCCTATTTCTTAAGTGTCCCTGGAACTGCTCCTGGTTTAAACCATCCCCAATAAGTATGTTTGTCACTTTCTGCAAAATTAATGACCATTGTTGCTGTTGTTATCATTAATGATTTTGTGATGAAGGAACCTGGTGCCTCTCCTTCATGCTGACTGTATTTTAAAAAGTCAAATTGAACCATAATATTTTTATCCATTTTCTCATACACATTTCTTCACACTGTATTCTCTCTGGATAAGGATGCAGTAAATGCATGAGATGGCCACCATCTTCACTGACCACAATTTTACCTATTTTTAAGCCCAGTTTATTACTTTATCTAAATTTTCAAATCTCAATGAAGTCACTTCCAAGGGATATAGCCACCGCTCAAAAATAAATTACCTATTTTCTAAGTTACCATATTTTTGATATATTTTCTCTCTAATGTATTTGTGTGGTACGTGTGTGTCTGTGTAGCTGTTTATGTACACTATTTCTTTTTTAAAAGATTTTATTTATTTATTTGATAGAGAGAAAGATCACAAGTAGGCAGAGAGGCAGGCAGAGAGGGAGGGGGAAGCAGGCTCCCTGCTGAGCAGAGAGCCCGATGCGAGACTCGATCCCAGGACCCTGAGATCATGACCTGAGCTGAAGGCAGAGGCTTATTAACCCACTGAGCCACCCAGGGACCCCAACTGTTTCTTATATTTATCCCCTGAGTTCAGAATTTTATGTATTAGTTCTCTCAGTACATAATAGAGTTCTTTGCACATGTTAAATGAGTTAAATTAATTTAAAAAATAATGACACCATTGTTCAGTCTATGTAGGTGACTAGAGTCTGAATGTGCAATCAGATAAGTGTGAATAAGCATGAGCCTATCCATTATAAATCCAGCTGATAATTCTCCAAGTCAGTTGTGAAAGTTTGGTTTTATTGTGAAAGTAGATGTATATATTGTTGTATTAGTTTTGGCTTCTAAATTTGTATATTTAAGGACAACTATGTTAAAAGAAAAGTCACAGTGAAAACTTACACTGTACTCAAATATACAGCACAGTAGGAAAGTAACTTCTTGGACACAGAAAATGACAGGACCTTGCACTCTATTCCCAAGGCTCAGACATCAGCCCTGCCAAACAATTGCTGTGAGTTGGAAAACATTCTGGATATTGATATTCAATATTTTTAACCTTTTGTCAGTAGGTGATGAATTAACTCAGCTCCAAGGCTGTTCCAGTTGACAGTGAGAGGTGATTTAACTCATTTCTCACTGCAGGAAGAAGAATCAGATCCCGGGACAACAGCCAATAGAAAAAAGAAAATGAATTAAAAATAAAATTAGTGTACTAGTACTTTAGCACAGTTAGGCATTCCAGAATCTCAAGGATAATTAACATTCTTAATATAAAATACTGATATAATGCAGTATTAATGCAGCATCACAGTAAGAATTGACAGTGTTTAATGTTTCATAGCAGCCTCCTAGCTGAGCATAGAACTTTTCACAAGCAAAAGGAATTTAATTTTAGACTCAAAAATATTAAAGCCATCTGGGATGGAGTACAATTAACTCTTTCCTGCTTCCTTTCTTTACTCCTGTGTAATGAGATTGTCTCATTGTAAATTATTGCTTGCCACTTGTTTATAAATGTGCATAAGTTTCTTGACCTTAGTGGTTCCTCATTTGCAACAATAAGTACTTATAAATCACAACACAGCCTAAATCAGTTATCTTATTGTGAACTGCAAAATCGTGATTTCTAATTCTTTTAATCGTTCCGCATTTATTGTTTGAAATTATGCTGTATTTTAGAATTCCCTCCCATCTAGTAGGGTTTTAATAACCCTGAAATGTAGTCCATACAGGAAGTACAGAGAAAAGAATTCTTAATTTTTCACATTTGACTATCAATTTTCATCATAATTAATGGACTCACTATTCCAGCATTCTCTAATAAGCACTGCTTTATTTCTCTCTGATTATATATTTCTATTTCTATCTATCTGTCAACTCTGGGATTTTTATATACTTGATGTTTTCAATATATGTTAGTAATCATTCTTTTCAAGTCACAAATGATTTCAGCTGGCTCGGGAGCCTTTTGAATGGACTCCATAATCCTTCTGCAGCTTCTATTCTTTATATTCAATAATATTTCCTAAACTTATCCATGCATTTCCTGCCCAGCACCTAAAAAGGGTTTTTCCTCTGAGGATCCTCATTATTTCTATTGTTGAAAGGCATTTAATGAACAAAATCTGGCTACAAGAAGTACTTATTGCTACTGGGTTGCTATTGCCTTTTCAGTGGACACTGTTAGAGCATGCACTCAAAAATAACAACATAACAACTTGCATTGTTTTATTCAGTTCAAATATAAGATTTATACTGTTTTATTCTTTACGCTGAAAAGCCATTTCCTATACAATATTAACATAACTATTTTCTTTAACCTATACTACCCAAAATTACACATCAAGTATGCACAAGGTAACAATAACATAAAAGAATGAAGTTTAAGATTTTGCATTTATTTTTGTCCTTAGATATGCTTTTATTTATTTTATTATGTTATATCACCATATAGTACATCATTAGTTTTTGATGTAGTATTCTATGATTCATTGTTTAGATATGTTTTTAGAATATATAATTAGACTAATTCTTTTCCTCTTGAGGTTATATCACCAAAATTATATATAATTAGCTATATTTGTTCCAATTCATTTTAGTTAAAATATTTTTCTTTATGGTTTTATTTTGCTTTTTGATTATATAAAATATTTGCATGATTCAAATATAAAAATTATATTATACATACATTCACAGGAATTCTCTTCACCTCTGTTCCTTTCATTCTGCCCCCTCATAAATAATAACTATTTTTAGTACTTTCTACTTGATATTCATTAGTTTTTTGTAAAAATAACCTTGGGATATGTGTGTGTGTTCACTTTTTCTACTTTCTTTTTAAAAATACAATGTAATACATCCTTTCTAGTGTCCTGCTTTTTTTCACTCTATATGGGAGCATAAAGATCTTGCACATATGGTTTTATAATACCCTATTACTCTATTTTGTGACTGTATACTTTTTTTTCCTCATTCATTTTCACCCAGTCCTTTATAGACAGACATTTTGATTGTTTCCAACATTGCTATTACAGGTAACACCAGAGCAAACAACTTTGTTCATAAGCTATTTTGCAAAAGTATCTTTAGAATACATGTTTAGAAGTGGAATTGCTGTACTAAAATATAGTTGCATATGTAATTTTCCTAAATGTCACCAAGTTCCTCTCCATAGGAGTTATGGCATTTTGCATTTTCATCAGTGATGCATTTAAACATATTGTCAAACAAGATATTTCACCACTCTGACAAATGAGAAATCATACTTTTATTTTTTACTTTTTCCTGTTATATGTAAAATTAAGTCTTACATTTTAAAGGGCCTTTGGTATTTATTTTTCTGTGTTCATATTTTACTCATTTACTATACCTTTTTGGTCTTTATATTCTAAATTTTAAGAAACTTCTTATAAATTAGATACATTAACCTTTGTGAGGTATACTGGAGACATATTTTCACCATTTATCTTTTTTTGACTTTGTTATGGGTGTGTTTTTTGTCTTTATTATTTATAATGTATTTATGTATTTACTTTTTGCATATCATTATTAAGAGCTATACCAGGAGACAGGAATACAATCATAAACATGAGGACTGTTGGTTGGAAGAGACATTAAAGATATCATCTAAATATAGTGAAAATTCTTTATTTGGATATGTACAAGGAATACACAAATACATAAGGGCTTATGATATGTGAAATGCCATAATTTGCTATCCTATACTCTAAAAATTAACCTTCACATTGATTTCATTTTTTATCACAAAAAATAGATGTGTAATTGGTACCTACAAAGGTCAGTTTGCCTATATTGAGCCACTACTTAGATTAAACTTGTAAAATTATTAATCCAAGACTTTCACATTTGGATATGATGCAGGAATAGGTACTATATTAAATCTTTTGCAAAAAAAAAAAAAGCTAAAAAAAGCCAAACAAACAGATAAAACAATGGTTTTCAGAAAAGGGGAGATACAGCACTGTGAGTTAGGTATTGCTAAATAAAATTAAGGAAGATTATTTTATGACCCTACCAGTTTTCTGCCTGCAAAGAGTAACCAGGCTTCAGTGAAGAGCCTCGCTGAGTGGAAAGGGCAGATTTCTGGGTTAGAGTGGCCCAAGCAGCTAGAATTGGCACAGCAAACACTTTAGAGGGGAGAACTACAATGCGAGAGAGAGATTGAAAAGGCACAAAACATATTCAAAGGGTTCCTTTACTATTTTATTGAATACTAACTTGGGTATGATTATGGGAGAACTACAGGACCAGGAAAGAACATCTAAAAACAAGTTAGGAGAAAACCTCTGAGATATATATGGCCAAGAATCACTTGTACTCTGACTAGCCAGCACATGAAGTCTTGCTAACAGATTCCTCAGAAGGGTTTTGTCTCAATGGTGGGAACAAATTATCCCTAGATTTAAAGTTGCTCTGAAATACCCTAAAGATTTTAAAAGCAAGACCAAAAAGGATCTAAGTCCAAATAACTTATTGGCATCCTAGTGAAATTTTCAACCATATTTACAGGAATTAAGTGAAATTTGCCAATCAGCAATACAAAGTGTCAATGTCTGATGAAGAGTAAAAAATTATTAGGCAAGCAACAAAGCAATTTAAAAAAGAAAGATCCATAAGCAAGAAAAAAATGTATTAATATAAACAAGCCCAGAAATAACAAAATTACAGAATTAGCATGCAAGAGAGGTTGACAAAAATGTGAACATATTTTAAGATATAGTAAGACTGAAATCAAATAGCTGGAGATGAAAATCATACTGAAAGGATACCATAAACCATCATCACATAAATATCCAATAACAAAAATAAATAACAGTTCATGAGTTCTAACAAGTTATATGAAATTTGGTTCATTATGTATTTATTTTTAAGAGAGTTCAAGATTTTTCCCTCTTAGGTTTGTTTTTTTAATTGCATTTTCCCTTTATCAATAATCAGATATTTTCTCTATTGAGGTCATTTCTGACAAGTTAAATTTTTCAATATAACCAACAACCATTTTTTTTTTTAAGATTTTATTTATTTATTTGTTAGAGAGAGAGAGAGAGAGTGAGCACAGGCAGACAGAGTGGCAGGCAGAGGCAGAGGGAGAAGCAGGCTCCCTGCTGAGCAAGGAGCCCGATGTGGGACTCGATCCCAGGACGCTGGGATCATGACCTGAGCCGAAGGCAGCTGCTTAACCAACTGAGCCACCCAGGCGTCCCACCTACAACCATTCTTATGATATTCTGCAATACTGGGCCACTCATCCTTTCTATTCTTATGCAAAGTAGTTTTGTTTTCCCAATTGATTAAGTCATTATTCCACTTCATTATTCCTTTAAATAGGGGTAGAGTACAGGAATGCTAAGAAAGTTACATATACCAAGCTTCCAAGAATATGTTTCCATTCCATTTTTAAAATACAATAAAAAGCCAGCAAATGCATAATCTGCACAAGTGTGTAAACCTTGATCATTAAACAATTCAATTGTTTCATCAATTGAAACAATTAATATTGATTAGTAGCAATATTAAAATTGATAATTTCAATAACCCACACAGGGATTTTGTTTAGTATGTGATTTTTTACTTCTAAATTAGAAAATCACACTAAGAAAAAAAAGCCTGACAAACCAAGAAAAAAAGGAGAACATAAAAAAATACAGAAATGAGGAATTTTAGACTCCCAAAATGCTGGTGTTTCCCCTCACTTTCCCTAATATTCATTTTTTATGTTACTGTACATTAAATTCCTACTTTTAATTCTCTTTTCTTTAATTCTTTATTTCTTAAGTTTTAGAAAGTTCTGAAGCTAACTTAGGAAAGCAACATAAATGAGAACGCAGCATATTAAATCTCTGCTCAGCACTGGAACAGTATGCAGAACCCTTCCCACTTTCAAAAGCCGTTTGTTTACACAAATGCAGTGCAATTTACCAGCTGAAAATGCCCTTGTATTCAGACAAAACATACAAATTCAAGCCCAATTCTGTCAATTTTCACCTACAGCATCCAAGTCTTATTAGTAGGAGGATCTTTGTGAACAAGAACCTACCAAATACTTTCTCCTATAAGAGTGTTGCATCTGGTATAGTAATGACATCAAAATAAATTTCTAAGTTTAAGCATTTGAAGGCATGTAGAGAAAGAGAAATATCACAAACCCAGACTTCTAGCCTAATCCTTGCTCTTTCTCCTTTTAAACTGGGTAGATTTCTACATTTCTAATTCTGGATCCTAGACAGATTTAATCATGTTGTCTATTGTTCTATCAAAGCTTTAATATTCTACCTACCTCTGTATACATATTTCGGTATTTACAATATGCTTAAAGATCTCTGAGTTAGGGATGGAACTAGAGGGTATTATGCAAAGTGAAATAAGTCAGTCAGAGAAAGACAAATACTATAGGATTTCACTCATATGTGGAATTTAAGAAAAAAACAAATGATCAAAGGAAAAAAGAGAGAGAAATAGAAAAACCAAGAAATAGGCTCTTTATCACAGAGAACAAATTGATGGTTACCAGAGGGCAGGCTAGGGGGAGGATGGGTGAAACAGCTGATGGGGATTAAGGAGTGCCCTTGTCATGATGGGCACAGGGTGATGTACGGAAGTGAATCACTGTATTGTATACCTGAAACTAATAGAGCACTGTATGCTAACCATACTACATTTTTAATTTAAATTCAATTAACATATAATGTAGTATTAGTTTCAAAGGTAGAGTTCAGTGATTCATCAGTTGTATATAACACCCATTGCTCATCACATTACGAGCCAAGAGTCTCTTATGGTTTGTCTTCCTCTCTGATTTCTTCTCATTCAGTATTCCCTCCCTTTCCTTACGATCCTCTGCACTATTCCCTATATTCCACATATGAGTGAAACCATATAATTGTCTTTCTCTGGTTGACTTATTTCACTTAGCAAAATACTCTCCAGTTCCAGTTCCAGTTTATCCTTTCTAATGGCTGAGTAATATTCCATTGTATATATGAACTACATCTTCTTTATCCATTCATTTGTCGCTGGACATCCCAGCTCCTGCCACAGTTTGGCTACTGTGGACATCCCTGCTATGAACACTGAGGTGCATGTGCCCCTTCTTTTCATGACATCTGTATCTTTGGGGTAAATATCCAGTAGTGCAATTGCTGGGTTGTAGGGTAGTCCTATTTTTAACTTCTTGAGGAACCTCCAAGTATACTAAAATTTAAAAACCCGCGTTAGAACCATGTCAAGATGGCAGATGACTGCTGAAACACCTCTAATTCATTGTATCATATTCCTGGTTGCTTCTTTCCTCATAAATGTCTATGGCCTTAAAATCTGGCCCCTTCTCCACCAAATGCCTGCTTCTGACCTTAAACCATGAGGGACCAGGTTGTTAAGGTCAAGACAGGACTTATCTTACCTCTTTTCTTCCTTCTTATCCACTGCTATTAAAACTGGCGTCATTTCCAAGTGTGTTACATGTATTTTTCCAATCATCCTCGAATGCCCTCTGCCTTAACCTCTGCTAAATCCCAAAGCTGGTTTTCCCATGAAATATAAAGAGACAATTTCTTCAGATTGTATATATCCAAAGAGTAATAACTAGTATATATAACCAAAGTTGGTTCTTTTTATCTGAAATTTTTTTTTTAAGTGGCATAAAAGGAAGCACTTTTTTTTTCAATTACTTTCCCTTTCCTTAATAGCAACCTCATGAAGACATTTCAAAAAGATGTGTTAACTCCAGTTAAAGGAAAATAGGCTCAAGTTAATTAGACTGAGTCTGTTCTATAGAAAACCCAGTTTGAAGCACTATCCACAAGCACTGAAAAGGAAAGTGGATGAAAAAGCATCAGTGAAAAGATGGAAGAAAGACCCATCTGTGCAGTTACACTGCAGAAGAACCTGGCACTTACATTCCCTAACTTTGGGAGAGTTCATCTAAACTGCCCCTTTCCTTGACCCATCCTGTCTTTAGTCCACAGTTACTGTCCCTGAATGTCACCTTCTTAAATATATTAGTGCCATCATCCTCAGAACTGTAGATAAGGAATTAAGGAAAGACCAGAGCTGCAATCAGGATGGGATCCCTGAAACAAGCCCCAAATTTGTCAATAGGATTAGGAACATGCATTTTAAGGCAAATTAGCTCAGACATGGTTTATGCTATGAGTAGCTTGGATAAATCTGTATGCTCTAAGTCACCTCATGGATAGCCATACATTTATAAACTACCATTCTCCAAATCAGTAGCCACTGGGAAAATGTGGCTGTTTAAGTTTGTATTAAAATTAAATTTTAAAAATTAGCTTAAATTTAATTTCTTACATGTACTAATTACATTTTAAGTGATCAATACCCACCATACTGGAGAGTGCAGATTACAGAACATTTGAATTACTGCAAAAAAGTTCTATGAAATAATGCAGATCTATACCCCATGATTTTTTAAATGGAAATAGCAGAAGTAGGTTCTAAGAATATGTTGTGAACTGGTTTGTTGTGATTTCAAATCTACCCATTTATGACTTGAGTGAAGTTGTTTCGGTCTAAGGGTAAATTTCTTTACATCAAGGAAGCTGTGCTAGGACATTGTCATCAATATATACTGTTGTCCACAATCACTTTGTAGCTCAGCTGTTGGACAATGATGGGCACCACTGGGGACCTACCTGGGAACTTACTGATTAAAAACACATGGAAGGGGGCACCTGGGTGGCTCAGTGGGTTAAAGCCTCTGCCTTCCGCTCAGGTCATGATCCCAGGATCCTGGGATCGAGCCCCGAATCAGGCTCTCTGCTCGGCGGGAAGCCTGCTTCCCCCTCTCTCTCTGCCTACCTCTCTGCCTACTTGTGATCTCTGTCTGTCAAATAAATAAATAAAATCTTAAAAAAAAAACACATGGAAGAGCTGCAATGATGTAATGGACATATAAACTTTAAATACCAAGAATTCGTGAAGATTAACTCAAGTGTTCAGTCTGGGCAAGGCTACCCTTCATTGATCTAAATAGCTTTCTGAAGACACTGCACTTTATTCCTTTTATCTCCCCTTGCCTGGAACAATAGTGTAATTAATCTGACACTGGTTTGGAGTATGCTAGCTCTTGAATGACTAATTAACAGACACCATCCTGCATACTACTGGTTTGTGAAATATTACCGCCATAAATTATAATTCTCACAGTGAACCTGTGTTAAATGAATTATTGATGAAGACAATTTCAGTCTCTGAGCATACTCTGCACTGAATAAAACAGAGTGGCAAGAGATACTTTCTTCTGGGTTTCTCAAATGATAACTCTAAAAAAAACTTTCCACTACAGAACTTCTAGTAAGAGGCAGCACAACATAGTTACATCAAGTGTCCGGTGGAGCTAGGCTACTTAGAAACAAACCACTTTCACTATCTGCTGACTGAATGTGTTTTTGCAAGTTCCTTTATATACTGTATCTCAGTTTTCTCAATGAAAAATGCAGACACTAGTAGAAGCTGTCTAGGGTTAAGTTCAATGCACATAAAATACTTCCTGTAATACAGTAATTCCTAAAAAGTTGTTAGTTATAATAATTTTTTATACTTCTATACTTATCGTATATGTGAAATAAGTGTTCTGACAAAAATTCCCATTATTAAGCCAAGGGTTTCTCTGGTACAAACTATCAACAGTTTGATAGTTACCAATTCAACCTGAATAGAACATTATTCCTAAGGGGAAAAATGGAAAAGAAGAGCAAATTTTATCAATGAGATTTATGGAACCTGATGCATATTACACAAGTGCTTGTATACAGAAATTTGAAAAATCACTATGTGTTTGAAAATTACAAATTGTAAGTGCTGTGTACTGTTTATCTTATTTATATATAAACTGTGCCAAGACGAAAGGTTAGGTAAATTTTCAAGCCTCTATTCCACCCACAGTATACTCATCTAGCAAGGCACTGACAGAAGGGAAGACAACAGCACTCACTTCCATGTATTCACAATGATTTGTTTTTACAATAAATATTTCAATTAAAAATGCTTTGATTTAATTTTCAACTACAAAGAAATAAACAGTCAAGACATTTATTTCAAGGACATATTCAAAAAATTAATCCTCCTAGTCTTTGAAGTATTTCAGAAGCCATTGAAAGTCTAGATCTGAAGCACCAAGAGTTATTCTCGTGTCTCTTAGCTGCTCATTAGTTTGATGTATTTTTTGCAGACACCATTACTGCCAGGCTGCTGATCGATTACAGCACATGGCCTGACCTCATTATTAGATGGCTCTAATTATTTTGGGTAGATATTGAGAATTTTATTTTCGGAAAGCAAATGCTAGAATTTCACCTTGAAATTGTGCTTTAAACCACTAACATTGTATTCATACTAACACAATTAGCAAGTATTTAAACTAATAGCTGAAAATTCATGTGTTATATAAAAAAGTGTTATTTCTAAAAATTATCCCTAATGAGATAAATATTCCTGTCAAAACTGTCATTTAATTGTATTATAAACACACAATGAAATTTACTCAACTGTGTTCAAAATAAGAAATTCATAACTTTAGTTAACAAAAAGGACCAAAAGGAGTATAATTAAAAACAAACAAGTAATTCTGTCCTTTATATGTAAAATATCTTTTTTTCATATGCTCATGGAATTCTCTCATATCAACATTAATCAAAAATTTATCTTTTCATCTCCTCTTGGTCCCAGAGAGCTATATATTCCTTAAGAAAAATCAGTGCTCAACCATTACTATTTCTACACAGAATGGTGAATGAACAGATGCTACACAAAGACATATTAGGACCACGTCAAAGCTCTATTTCCTCTTTCTAGTTCCATGAATTCACATAATTTCCTAGAGTTTAGTATGCTAGTAAATGCAATTTATATACTGTCTTAGACTAGTGTTTCTTCAGATGTATGTAACAAAATAATTGGAAAATTTGAAAAAAAAATTACCAATGTGACCTACATAAATTTCTCATAGAAATGAACAAAGCAATTATATTTTAAATTATATTTTTATAACCATGAATATACTAAAAGCATTCCTGAAATTTTTTTAATATTAACAGGGTATTTTCTATGTAGTATGGAAAAGCAGGTTCATTTTCTGAATAAATAACATATCTATATATGTATATATATATATATATGTGTGTATATATATATATCTGTGTAAATAACATATCTATATCCTTGGCATAAGATACAAAAATATTGGAAAGATGCTGAGATTATCCATTTTCCAGTGTTCTAGAGGCTATGAAGGAAACCATGAACTCTTAGAGAAAGAATGATGACCAATAAGTTGCACTGTAGCACTTTTGCATTTATTAGGCTCATTTTACAGATGTGTAAATGCAACAACAAAAATAAGTAACTGACTCAATTTCTCACTGCTCATAAATGCAAAGACTATATTCCTAACCACTATAATGTGACTTTTTAGGGAACATGGACATTGAAGGGAAGAGAGGGAGACCACAAGACCCAGATTTATGTAAGTAAATAATGCTAAAGATAAAAGAAGAAAAGGTGAAACCAGGTATAAGAAAGCAAGAAAGCAGCTAGCCGGGACACCTGGGTGGCTCAGTTGGTTAAGCGGCTGTCTTCGGCTCAGGTCATGATCCCAGCGTCCTGGGATCGAGTCCCACATCGGGCTCCTTGCTCAGCAGGGAGCCTGCTTCTCCCTCTGCCTCTGCCTGCCACTCTGTCTGCCTGTGCTCGCTCCCGCTCTCTCTGACAAATAAATAAATAAGATCTTTAAAAAAAAAAAGAAAGCAGCTAGCCAAAAATTACAACATTCCATAAAGCTATTTAAAAATGTACTCAGTGAGACTTTTGGCTTTAACAACTAAAGATACTGTAAAAGTTCTACACAGACAAACAGAAGAAAATAATGCTTCAGGTAGAGAATCAGACTCTGAGAATGGGAAGAGAAGAAGGTGTTGAAATGATCACGCCCAGATGATCTTGAACTCACCCAGGAGAGAAAGTAGTGAGAATATGAAAAGGGAACAGGAATTCAGTGCTAATAAACACCGCTCCCACATGAAGAAATCATCAGTAAGGGAAATGAGTCTCTTCCCTTTCATACATGAAAACTTGAGCTTCAATTTCTTGCTACGTAAAGCAAATGACTAAACTAGATATTCTTTTTCCTTTACAGCTTGAATGCCTGTGCCATAGAGATTCTCCTCTGCTATCCATACAGTGAAGAACAGAGTTAGTATGTGTTTTTCTTCATGGAATACTTTCATCAATTCTGAAGCCAAGGTTGACTTCCTTGTGCCATTTATACATGCCACCATATATCACTAGTATTTGGTGTGTTAAAGAATCACAAATTTATTCAGGTGTTTGCTGGAACACATCACACATCTTCTGTGCCCCACAAAAACCAAATTCCCTAAAGAGATCTTGACATTTATCGTGATCAGGGTCTAAGCTGTTGCCACAGGACACAGGAATAAGTAAGGCAGACTGAAGGCAGATAAAAAAAATCAGGGTTTCATTGGGATTAGAAATGCAAGCTAAGCTTTTTTATATGGAGATTGGCTAGCAGAGATAAGATTGCAAAAATACAAAGGATCCGACATATTTAGATCTATATTAGTTCAAACTAAAATTGAGCAGAATATAGGAACACATTTTGAGACTATTTTGAAGCAAACTCTTAAAATTCTGAGTGCCCATTGGGGAGAGATGTGGTAGACTATCAGTAGGATTCTAATTTGGTGAAAATTAGAATAATAAAGCATCTAAGATCAGTGAGAGATGTTAGGAACCTACCTCCAAGCTCGAAGACTTACAAATCTATCCACTGTAGCTTTAGAGCAATTCAAAAACAGAAAGAGCATTAAAAATGACTTACTGCTGAGCCCAGTACCTACTGAGGTAGAGATAATGACACAGGACTTAATTAAAGTAATAATTGGACTAGGGAGAGGTAAAGCTAGATGTGGTACAAATTGTTAAGCATCATTTTCATTATAACCATCCATAAGTATAGCACACATTGAATAATATTCATATTTGTAAATACTGAAATTTTAGAACTGGGAATTACTTTTAAGAAATACCACTGATTCCCTTCAATTTACAAATGCACTCAACATTTCATTCATTTAGCAAATATCTGAGAAATCTTACTAAATTCCAGGAACTATGTTAGACACAAGAAATTCAGCAGAGAATGAAACCGATCACTGTTTGTAGGCCATTATAAGCCCTTCTCCCTAAAGTCCCCAGTGTTAAGGTTCATGCTATCATATCATTTTATGTTACCCACCACTACTCCTTTCTGCAAGCATCTATGGATTTTTACCTTATGAAGGTTCTACTACTAACAGCACTACTCTGTCATGGTTTTTAGTGTTTTAATAATCAAGTACATAACCTTTCAATATTGATTGTTCTTAGAACCTTGAACTACTCCTACTATGAATGTGTTTTCCACCTTACCACAGCCCTTGGTGTACATAATGTTCTAGAACTTGACATTACTGATAGCTAATACCTTTTCATAATCCAAATATCAGATATCAATTTCAAATATCCTAATTTCTATCATGTTCCATTTTTACATATCAGCACCACAACCGACTTTCAATAATTTCTCGGCTCCTCTAGCACATACCATCCACCGATCTTCCCAATTTTTCTCAGCTCTCTTCCTTTTTTTATTTCTTCTTTATTTGACCTAGATTCCAGTGTGCATCAATACAATCACTTTCTTGTATAAGCCTCAATTCATTTCTCCGAAAATAAAAACAAAAATATACAAAATTTCACATATACTCAACCTGTGCTTACACCGCTAAATGTTGCCAGAGGTAAACATAAAGCTATACTAATCCATGCCACTTTATAATACTGATTTTTAGTCTCAAAAAGGCCACCAAAACTCCCTAGAATCATACCATGTTTTCCTAGTTCATTTTACTATTCTCCCTGAAGTTTATTTCATGCCTTCTCATCCCTCTTCAAAATTCCAACCCTTTCTCTGCCCTCTCCACTCCCACTTAATGGCTTTGCTTTTATTTTGGAGAGAACATAAAAGCAATGAGAGAGGGTTCCCAGAGCTCTCACTGCCACATACCCGCATACCACCAATCTCCCTCTATGACTGTACTATCATCGCACTTCTATTTAAAGATATTATCATGTGTTTAAAGCTAATGTCAACCCTTTGCATTTACTAGAATCAAAAGTGTCTTATCTTCTCCAACATGTTGATCCAGATACTGACTCTTCTGTTCATATGAGTGTACCCTCTCTACTGCATTATGACCATAACATTCAGACATATAGTAATGCCTCATTATTTACAAAACAAAATTCTCCACTTAATATGCCTTTCCCTTTTCCTTTCTAAGGAAATCCTCAAAAGAATTATTGGCAATGTTTTACTCAACTTATTTTCTATAGCACTTGACAGAAAGTATTATCCCTTCTTTCTTGAAAAACATTTTCACCTGATATGTACAATAGTACTATGTTCTTTTGCTACCTCCCTGGCCCATCTTTCTCCATTTCATTTACTGGCTATTTACCATTTCTCCAAGTTCTGGGATTTAAAATGGCCCAAGCATCATTCTTCAGAGTTTTCTATTCTTTATCTGATCTCATATTTTAGATAATCAGATATAAGCTTATAAATGTAAGCCAAGGTTTCTAAAACATTTTTCCATTAATATCTCCCTAAGGAGAAAAATTATATTTATATTCTCCCTAATGAGAGAAATTAAATATCAAAAATAAGAATTCATCAGATAGGTTTGAGCTATAGGGGCCCACAGACTATTGCAATATCAAAGATTTTCCCACCTCCAAGAACCAATTTTCACTTCCTTGAGGGAGATGACATCCTTACTGAGAATTCATGCTTTAAATTTTATTTATATTCTGATGAATCCCCAATTTATACTTCCAAGAAGAACCTCTTATCTGAACTCTAGATCAACTGCCTAAATGACTTCTTCACTTTGGGCGTACTGATTATCACAAATTGAAAATGTACCAAATCAAACTCTTGATGTATAAGTTCCCTAAAGTGTCTCTCTCTCTCTCTCTCTTTTTTCCCCTGAAACCTTTCCCTGCTCAATAAATGTCAATTGTTTCATTAGTTCAGAGGTAAAACTTTGGGAGCATCTTTGATTCTTCCCCTAGCATCAGTATATCCCGTGGGATCTGACTCCACAATTTATCCAGAATCTGATCACTTATCATTTCTATTACTAATTCACTTGTATTCATTTCCTCAGCTGGGTTGTTGTAATACTTCCTAGTTCTCTCTCTGATTTCTCCCTTACTGCTATCCACTCACTCAAGTCTATTTCCTAAGTGGTAATTTAAAAAAATTAAGCCACAGAATAAATCTAAGCTTTCTAATAGCATCCCATCTCACTCACAAAGTCCATAAACTAGCCTACAAGAATTCACATGCTTTTCACTTGTTACCTCCCTGATGTCACTCTGAGCACTCATCCCATTGCTCTAGTCTAGCCACACTATCATCTTCCACGGCCTTTAAATACACAAAGCAGTTCTCCATTCAAGGGCAACAAAAAATATTCTCCCTTTACCAGGACTTCCTCATGCATTTCCATGCATCATTCCCTCAATTCATTCTGTTCTCTCCCCACAAAAATAATTTTTATAAATTCTTCACTGACCACCTATTTAAATTAGCATTCCACTCACCCCAACATTCTGTATCCTTTTATCTTGTTTTTATGTTTTCTCTATAACTCTTACCACCATCAGTCATGTTCTATTTACCTGATTATTTGATAAATATTTATGTCCTCTTTCATGAATTTAACTCTCTTATAGTCCAAGATATTATTCTTTTCACTGATGCTTCGACAGCAGGATGCAGAGAGCCTTATAAATAAGATCTTCAAGAATATGTTGGATTAGTTACATGAACTGAGAAGTCAAATTGTGTTTGTATGAACAAATATACAGAAATAAATGAAGGAAAAACAGATGAAAAAATCAAGCAGTATAGAGAAATAAAGGGGAAAGGGGGGTAGAAAGAGACAGAATGAGAGAAAGAAATAAGCAGAGCAAGAGATTTTTAGGAAGGGGCACCTGGGTGGCTCAGTGGGTTAAAGCCTCTGCCTTTAGCTCAAGTCATGATCTCAGGGTCCTGGGATCAAGCCCCACATCGGGCTCTCTACCCGGCGGGGAGCCTGCTTCCCCCTCTCTCTCTACCTGCCTCTCTGCCTCTTGTGATCTCTGTCAAATAAATAAATAAAAATTTTAAAAAAAGATTTTTAGGAAAAGAGTTCTTCTTTTAGAAGATATGATACATAGATACATATGAATCATATGCTATGATAGCATTTTCAGAAATGTTTACAAGGTTTTTTTTTTAAATAATTATAGTAACTCCAGTATAATCATGAGACAAACTCAAACAAACCCAAATTGAAGGACAGAACTCCCGACTAGTACTCCTCAAAACTGTTAAGTTCATTAAAAAATGAGGAAAGAGGGACGCCTGGGTGGCTCAGTTGGTTAAGTGGCTGCCTTCGGCTCAGGTCATGATCCCAGCGTCCTGGGATCGAGTCCCACATCGGGCTCCTTGCTCGGCAGGGAGCCTGCTTCTCCCTCTGCCTCTGCCTGCCTGTCTGTTTGCCTGTGCTCGCTCTCTCTCTCTCTCTCTAACTAATAAATAAATAAAATCTTAAAAAAAAAATGAGGAAAGAAAAAGTTCATTTCACAGAGCAGAGAAACAAAGGAGACCTGACAAGTAAATGCAACATGGTACTCTGGAGGCCTCCTAAATCACAAAAAGGGGCAGTAACATACCAACATTAGTTTCAGCTTTGACAAATGTACCACTATAATACAATGTAATAACATGAGGGAAACCAAAACTGGGTGAGGTCATACAGGAACTCACTACCTCTGCAACTTTTCTGCAGGTCTGAAATTAGTTCAAGATAAAATTGACTTAAAATTAAAAAAGATAAATCAGGATGATGACAGATTATAATATGCCAGAGAATGTCGTTTTAGAAAGTGTATCAAGAAATGTGTTTGGTGCCATCTGACCAGAGCCCAGATGAGTGAAGGGAGAGAGAGCAAGCCATTCAGATACCCGGGAAAGAAGATTCCAGGAAGACAAGGGCAAAGGATCTGAGCTGGGGTCACACATCATCTACAATTCTCCATGGAAAGCATGCTACTAGAAATACAGAAAGAACTGAAGAAATCTTTCTGGTTTTACATATCACACACGGTGGCTACACTGATGGTGAGAATAGCATAACATGACTATTGTATACACCGAAACTAAGGCAACATTGTGTGTCAGCTGTACTTCAATAAGAAATATAAAGATGAATCACTCAGTCATTAATTTTTGGCATAACCTAGAAATTGAATTATTATACATTTCAATAGAAAACAGACTTATTTACAACATAATTTTCTAGGCCCAGCTAATTATTAGGTTATTGTATTTTGACAGCCTTTATTTCTGATTCATGTAACAGATGATGAGAAAGCAGTTCTCATTTTTCCTTGGCAAAAAAATGAATGCTAAAATAAAAAAAATCACTCTTTCCAAAATGTATATGTCATACACACTTCTGTGGCTTCAGCCTCTGTACTATCATTTCCTCAATTAAAAACCATAGTTACATATTTTTAAGCAAGTCCCCTTAAAATATAAAAAGAGACTGAATACATCAATAAAACCATAAGTATCCTTTGCAAACAATAAATAAAATTCCCTGAGCAGCCAGGGTAGTCACAAGGCATAATTTAATTCCTTTTGGAATCCATGGGCAAGGGTTAGTACCCATGAGTCCTAAAAATATAAATACAATCTGCAATGTTGGCTTTAGTTAAAACCTGAGGCATTTGAACCACTCAGAAAAGCCTACCATTTAGTGCAAACTTGCAATATTTATACATAACACTGTTGTTTTTCAGTGAGGTTTCAATCTGTTTATATAGAACAAAAGTAATATTCATAGAATCCAATAAAATCTCATGGATTTTGAAAGAGCAAGCATTAAAAAGCTTACAGAGAAGAAACAGTATTTGCTAAAAGGGTATTTACTTAAACAGACTATAAAATCTTGCTAAAGGGGGCGCCTGGGTGGCTCAGTGGGTTAAAGCCTCTGCTTTCGGCTCAGGTCATGATCCCAGGGTCCTGGGATCGAGCCCCATATCGGGTTCTCCGCTCAGCTGGAAGCCTGCTTCCTCCTATCTCTCTCTGCCTGCCTCTCTGCCTACTTGTGATCTCTGTCAAATAAATAAATAAAATCTTAAAAAAAAAAAAAATCTTGCTAAAGTATCACAAAATATAATTTTGAGAGCAAATTCATTTAATTTAATAGTAATAACAGCTATTATCATTTATTTACATATTATCTGGAGCAAGAACAAAGTGAGCCAAAATATAATGAATTACATCATTTTGTTATTGTTTTTAAATCTCCAAAAATTAATTTTAAAAATTACAAAAGAAAAATAGTATAAATTATGAAACTCTGATGCTCATGGTAGATTAATTTATAAAAAGATTTGAATTTTCTCGGGTTATTTAGCAGCTTTTAACTATCACAGATCAAACTAATTACAGATTGTTTTTTAATCTGGCTATTGCTTTTCTTTCTCATAAAATAAGGCTACACAAATAAGACATTTAAAAATGAGACCAAATAGAAGCTACTAAAACAATCAGAGCACAAAGATATTAGGAGAATTAATAGGCAAGTGAATGCTTCTAATTCCCTGGGGGACTGATTAGCTTTTGTGAAGTCAAGTCCCATAAAAATCCTCTGTAGTTTAAAAAAAAAAAAAGGGAAAAAAAGACATTCTTTTTTCATAAATTTGTAATTGTTATATTGTTTTTCTCAGTGAAAGTCACTGCACATAAATGGATGTCATGATATTTATACCATTATTAACACAGGGCATCGCAGATCACCATGCAGTAATGGGCTGATAATACTAAAATTTTTTTGGAGTGGAATTAATACTGACTTCATCTATAAAATGATGGCTTCACAATACAGTGCCTGGAAAATAAATAATTCTTTAATTTGCTATCTTATTTTGTTTCAGGATGATACAAATCTACAAATCATGTTCTTGCCGTAAATATGTACTTACGGATAGTGAGCAGATTTTAAGACTCTAATGCACTTCGAAATTACCTATGCTATACTTTATTTTGCAGAGAAAGGAATTAAGGTTGTGAGATTTAAAAGATTTTCTCAAGGTCACATACTACTGTCTAGGGTAGCGAGGAGATAGACACATTTCTTCTTCCTACACCATGTCCTAGGACTTAATGCATGCTCTATCTTTATTCATATCCTTAACTTGTTATGTGTTGGAAGAGTTATAAATGATTATAAAATTCTTTTTACTTTATGTTCACATCATATACTGGCACTTCTATGCACATGTTTTTTTCTTAGGAAATATACACAATATCTAAAATTGTTGCACTGTTTTTCATGAAGACACAGTTATTTTGGAATTTCTATAATGAGAATGAAGTCCTGTAGACTGTTAACAGATTGCTTTTAGTGATAATTGCCTATTTTTTCCCAAACATAGGAACTTTTGACATATAACTTGTGGACAATAAAAGGCCTTTTTAAAGGGTATGTATATCATACCTGATATTTGATATGATATTAACAGATTATTATAGAAGAAAACTGGTCATGAAATTTCAATAAACTACTCCTTTGACAAATCATATTTTCCAATTTTATCATGTGTGTTTTAATGACGAGACCAGCAAATCTGTTGTATGATTTTTAAATTAGTTTATTATCAAACCATGCAATGTGGAAAGTAGAGAGTAGAAATGCATGAGAGTGCATGGGGACAGTCTTGACTAGTGACCTGTCCATTAGGTTAAAGCCTGTGCTTTTTCCACTGTTGATGATATGTCCACAGAGGGTTTTGGTTTGTTTTTAGGTTTATCTCTTTTCGATTGTACTTCCGTTCACATATAATCCTCTACATAAACCACTCCTCTACTTAAAACACAGTCACTACAATTAGGACCCCAAATGATCCATTAAAAATTCATTTTGTCTTATTATGTACTCTGTTACTTTATTCAAGAAGATAGTTCATGATCTATGAATCATTTTCCTTCATCACATTTCTACCAGATAGTTGAGATTACTCTTAAATAGTGACAGTTGATTCCTCTCATCCTTTCAGTATTTACTCTTTCCTATTTCCACTTTGTTTGACCTGGGGAAATGCATGGGTGGGTGTATAAGGGTGTGTGTATAAATATGCACACCCACTTTACCATCATGCATTAACTTCAACACACATTAGTCTCTCCTAGGAGAAACTTCAAAATTATACATAAACATATATATACTTAAAAGCTGGTTTTGTCCTATATGGCCATTGCTTTCCATACAAATAAGACTTTAAAAGCTACTAAAACAACCACCACACAAAGTCACTAGGAGAATCAACGGGCAAGTGAATTGCCCGAAAGTAAAAAGTCAAGTCACAGATTATAAAAGTGCAATAATAATGCTTCAGCCTCTGAATTTAGCTAACGTGCAATCTAAGTTCCAAGGGAAAGACTTTTTCTTTTATAATTTTTTCCATATTGTAAAAAGAAAGAGACATAACAATGTTTATGATTTAAAAGTTTTACTAATTAATATGCTTTTTGAGCTACTCAGCACCAAGATTTATAATAAAATTCCAGTAATAAATACAGTACCGTATTAGTGAAAGAACAGAAAAAATGGAACAGGATACAGAACTCAGAAACAGACCCATACAAATATAGTCACATGGGTTTTTTTTTTGTTTTTTTTTTGTTTTTTTTAAAGATTTTATTTATTTATTTGATAGACAGAAATCACAAGTAGGCAGAGAGGCAGAGAGAGAGGAGGAAGCAGGCTGTCCGCAGAGCAGAGAGCCCGATGCAGGGCTCAATCCCACGACCCCGGGATCATGACCTGAGCCGAAGGCAGCGGCTTTAACCCACTGAGCCACCCAGGTGCCCCAGTCACATGTTTTTTTGATAAAGGAACAAAAGTAAAAGAGAAAACACAGTCTTTTCAACAAATGTCATGGTACACTGGACATTCATGCAAAAAAGATGAATCTAGACTGAGATGTTCTATCTTTCACAAAACTTCACTCAAAATGGATGCAGGCTTAAACATAAAACACAAAACTATGAAATTTCTAGAAAATAAAGAGACAACCTAGCTGACCTTGGGTTTAACAAAGACTCTTTAGATATAATACCAAAAGCACGATCCATCAAAGAAAAATCATAAACTGGGCTTAGTTAATAGTGGGAAAGACAGAGTTCAGAAAATGAAGAGTTAAGAGAATGACTTGAAGAAAATGTTTACAAAATACTACGGTGATAAAGGGACTAGTCCCTGAAATATGCAAAGGAAACTTAAAATTCAACAAAAAGAAAATAAACAACTCAAGTATATAATGGGCAAAATATGAATAGACATTACCTCAAATAATATATTCAAATGGTAAATTAGTATATGTAAAGGTCCTCAACACCATATCATTTTACTATTGCGAACTAAAACAAACACGAGGTATCATTACATCATTCAAATGGCTGAATTCCAGAACACTGTCAACACCAAACACTGGTGAGGATGTGGAGCAACAGGAACCCTCATACAGTGTGGATGGGAATGTGAAATGTCAGACCCATAAGCTTACTATGTATTCTAGCAACATCACTTCTACATGTTGTTGTTGTTTTTCTCGGTAAAAACTGTGTCCACACAAAAGCACGCACATGAATGTTTGTTATCAGCTTCACTCATAATTGCCAAAACTTGGAAGCAAACTAGATGTCCTTGAATAGATGAATGGGCAAACTATGATACATCAATGCAAAGGCATATTATCCAGCAACAAAAAGAAATGAGCTATCAGTCACAAAGCAACATGGAGGGAATTTAAATGCATATCGCCAGCTGAAAGAAGCCAATCTAAAAAGCCTATCTACTGTATGATTCCAGCTGTATGATATTCTGGAAAAGGTAATACCATAGAGATGGTGAAATGATGAGTGGCTTCCAGAGGTTGTGGGAAGGAGATGGTAGGGAAGAAGAAAAAGATGAATGTATGGTAAACAGGATATTTAGGGGAAACCATTCTGTCATCCTCTCATGGTGCATACATGACATTACACATTTGTCCAAACCTGTAACACAGTACAATGCAAAGAGTGAACCCTAATCTAAACTATGGACGTATTTAATAATGCGTCCAGGGGCACCTGGGTGGCTCAGTGGGTTAAGCCTCTGCCTTCTGCTCAGGCCATGGTCTCAGGGTCCTGGGATCGAGCCCCACATCGGGCTCACTGCTCAGCAGGGTGCCTGCTTCCCCCTCTCTCTGTCTGCTGTTCTGCCTACTTGTGATCTCTGTCAAAAAAAAAAAAAATCTTTAAAAAAAAATAATAACACGTCCATGTTGGCTTATCACTTGTAATAAATGTACCACACTAACTCAAAACTTGCCGATAGGAGAGACTCTGCAGTAGGGTGAGAGGGATGAATATGAGAATCCTATGCACTTTCTGCACAATTTTTCTGTGCATCAAATACTGCTCTAAAATATAAAGTCTACTAATAAAATAAAAAATATTTTTAACATCCTATAATGTAATCTTTCACCAGTACCCTATGGCATGTGAAAACTGTTTGATTTCATTGGCCATCTTTTTGCAGTGAACTTAACATGCGAAGCTGTAGGTGGATGGTTTAGTAATACATTGCTTTTCTCTTTTTCATCCTTTAGAGAACACCTTCCTAGTGTTCTGTCATTACTGACATATGGAAATAAACAGTAAAAGGCTCAAATGAGTTATAACCCAACTCGACACACACTCTCACACACTTAAATTATTAAAATGATGGATATTACTTATATGGCATAAGTCTTTTTAAGTCCTGACTTTCATGAAGCAAATGCAGTTATGCTGTGTCATGTTAACCTGTAATTAACCATTTTTAAAGTTTTATTTCTTCCCCCTGTAACAAATATCTGTTATTGTGTGTGATGGTGGAAAGGACACTATACACATTATATACACTGATACCTACATATCCTCATATTGTATGGTTCTATGTAAATATCCCTCTCTTGCTGGTATGTGCGTGTATCCACTTAATTTGCAAAGTGAGAAGAAAACACTTTAAACTCCTTTACAGTACAAAAATGGCCCTGGTTTATTTATCATTAAAAACCATGTTGTGCTTGTTATTTCCATGTTGAGTCTGCATTATAAAAGTTCAGCATAACTTTGGGCACTAATTGTGCTCCCGAATGAGACTGAAGGAAAGCCTACCAATTTAATCCAATTACTACTCACAATTTGAATATACTGGCCATGATATACATGACTAACGTGTGTATCTTGCTGCCTAGGTTTGCTTCTGGCTCAGTTTGGTAAGTCTTCTGAAAGGTTTAGTATACAGTTAACCAAATTCTTATGTGAAAATTAGGTTTGTGAAGTAACACAATCTAAAAGACACTGGAAATATGTCATCCCAGAAATAAGATATTTGCTTGAATTGTTCCTCTGGCCTTCTCACACATTTCTATTGCTCCTGTCCTGATTTAGTATCATTTCTAACCTCTCTTTCCCAGCACTTTCATAATATTATCTAAACATGATTTTCCTCCTTCCCTCTCTTTTCCTACCTCCCTTTCTTTTCTCATTCTATTCAATATCAATAAACTGCAAGGCTACATGCCACAGAACAAGAGAGAGAAACTGTGTATTAAGCCTCCTTTCAAAGAGTTTAGGTTTTGGAGGTAGGACACAAAGTAATAGTATATAACATAAAACATGACACATGTAGCAAAAGATTTGCATAGATTGTAAAGGGAGCTCTAAATCAAGTATTTCTTTGACTTGCCACCTATGTTTTGCTTCATTCAGTATTCACCTCACAATTCATCTTCTAGCACTCTAAGTTTGAAATATTTTCTGGAAAAAAATTACTAAGCTGTCTATCTTTCTCTGTCAGTTTCTGAAATCCCATTTATTCATGACATTTTTCAAAAAAGTAAAATAAAGTAAACAAATTATTTGGAAATAAGTGATTATATCCAAAATCATGGTAATAAAAATTATGGAAAACTAAAACCACATCTAACACATTCAATAGTTAAGAAAACTTTTTTTAAGTAAGCATTCTCACTTATGTGTATGTGTGTGTGTGTGTGTGTGCACATATTTTAAAGCTAGAGGTCAGAACTATGTTTTAATTTATAAATACAAAATACCCTCTTTTCTACTTTCCACTCTATTTTGGGTATCCTTTCATTCTATTCCAATTCATTTTCTTCATGCAGTGAGATCACTAATTCTGTCTTCTATTCCTGAACTGCTTCAGACATTTTTTCGTGTGCTGCTCCAGCATTTAACAAGGTTTTCTTAGTTTTTGGGGTTCAGTGAATTTGTGAAAGTTTCAGTTATGCGCACATTTCCAATCTTTTTGTTTAAAAAAACCAGGGGAATTGAGGTGGTTAGGGGCTGCAGGGCAGCAGTCAATGATTATGGGCAAAAAAAATAATAATAATATAGTGCTTGCTCCGCCTAGGAAAGTAACAAGGGACTACAAAACTAAGTTTTCAGTTGAGTAGAGAAATATTGACTCCACAAAAGCAAGTAGGAGACACAAAATACAGAACATTTCACAGAGTAATATTTAGAGATTAGGTTGGCCTTCAAGTCATTTACCACAGCCAACTAAATTAACCAGAGAAGACTAATGCTACAGGGGAGAACACCAAGATTTTATCCTGTAAATGGATGGTTTAGTGGTAAACTGTTCTCAGTCTTTTCAAGGATACTTGAAATCAGTATATCAGTTTATCTTACTGGAAATACATAGATTTGTTGAGAAATAGAACATAAATAAAAATTTGTTGGTTACAAGCTTTTAGCAATCTTGAATAAGAGTATAAGCTAGAATCTTCACTTTGTATTTAGTATTAAATGCATATAAAGGTGGGAAAACACTACGTGTGAAAAAAGGATGCTCTTTCTATACTTAAAAAAAATCCAAACCTATGGAAATTTCTAATAAAAGGCTTATGTGAGTTGTAACTCAATTCTGCACACTCCTTACACACTTAAGCTATTAAAATTACGATTATTTATTGAACATTCATATCAAAATGCAGTTTTCACAAAGTAATAAGGCATAGTATGCCTGAATGAATCTTTTTTTTTTAAATAAGAACATATTTTTTTAATTCTGACTTTTATGAGGCAAATGCATGGTACTGTTGCATTAATCTAAGTTTATTCATATTTAAAATGGGGTTTTTTTTGGTCATTAAAAAATATTAGAGAGGAAGGTCAATAATAAAGCAGTTTCAACTTGAAAAATAAGGTGGAGCGTTGGTGGTATAGTGGTTAGCATAGCTGCCTTCCAACTTGAAAAATAAGACTGAGAACAGTAGGAAATAGGAAGTGAGTACTGAACCAAAGCTTGTTTCAGCATTTAAGGCAGACCAGTTGTTTCAATGGAGGGAAGGAGTCACGAGGCTGGCTTTGTTGTGAGCATTTTCCTGTGCTGTCTATTGCCTGAAACATAAGTATTCAATAAAAACCTACTAATCATTGAGAGGAAGAAGACATGGCTTATATATCTAGTTCTGCTACCCCCTAGATCCTGGAATTAAGCAATTCATTTTTCTATTATGGGCTACTTCTTTCTTTGCTACTGAAAGAAATGAGCAAATATCATTTCCAACAACTAAAATTTTATGTTTATAGAAGTGAAGTTTTAGATCTAAATATATTTTAATTGTATTATAAATTGCTAAGAATTCATTTCTTTTACTATTTCAAATAAAAATAGTTTGTGCTTTCTTAAATATTGCATATTGGATATCCATTAAACATTCTGATGACTTAGATCCAAATCATGAACATTAGCTGACCTTACTGACTTTCTCTTGCATTTAGTTCATTTTACCCTCAGTTTAAGAAATGTCCATTTTAAATACATAAGGCTTGAGTAAACTTTTAGGCCACGGGGAATGATGTAAAAAGCAAAGCAGACTCTTTTCAATACAAAAAGTAAAAAATTATTACTCTGAACACAGGTAGAAGAAACAGCTTTAGAAAAGAGGTTTTGTTTTTTGTTTTTTTTTTAGAGGGGTCTCAAGTGGATATGACTTTGGAATTCAGGGAGTTCACTTCTAATTGGAAAGCAGCATGATTAGGACAATACAGAGTGATGGGGACTGCTGGAAGAAGGAACAAGAAGGACTCCCCTAAGTACTTTTGGCTTCAAACATTTAGATAATGCTGTGCTGGTCTCAGGTACTGAATCTCCATAACTCCCTTGATATTTTCTATTATCACATAAAATATTCCCAACAGTATGTTCTTGTACTGCAGACTACTATAAATAAATATGGAATTTATATGTTAATGGGATCATGCCTAGTTGGAAAGTTAACCAAATCTATATAATTGATGAGATAGGAGATGGAGATAATCAGTAACTAGAATGGCTTCTGCTACATGAATAAGGTTTTCCCTGTATAGACCAAGCATTCTGCATGTTAACCCAAACCAAAACTTGTTCTCCAGTGAGAGATAAAAAGGCATTTTTCCCCCTTCATCAGAATCTATAGGTCTCAGACTTCAGTAAAAGAATATGCACAGTGGTTCTACGCTTAGAATGATTAGTAAGTTTGGGTTTGAGGTAAATGTTAAGATTCCCGTGAATCTAATTCAAAAATCTAACATGCTCATTATGACAGGTAAGTTACTCTCTGGGACAGGGCTGTTTGTGTGGGAGTGAGAATATGTGTATGCAAAGAGACAGAGTGAAAGGAAGGATAGAAAGAAACCCAACACGTGAAAAACTGGAGAGATATTTTAAATCAAAGATGTTAATGGTGATAGCAGAGAATTGGATTATTACAACATAAAATCTTTCCTGACCTTTGAATTCACTCTCATGTTTCCACCTGGTAAGTCAACAGGAAATTACTGGGGAAGTGACAGGAAATAGTTAAACTGTTGGACACAGAAACAGGCAGAGGTAATTATACCCAGTCTTTTCAAGTTGACTAGACAAAAAAATAATACAGCACACTGCTGTCTAGTTATGAATATATTTAACACTTCCTTCAGTATCTTTATTTTCTTATAAATACATATACCTGATTATATAATGCATCTATAAAATTTCTGTTATTAATATAAAAAATTTTAGTGATATCTGGGAAGTTACTGAGTTACTCATTTATTAATTTATTGTGCTTTCTAAGAATTATTGAACAAATTTTGCTTATGTAATATGACAAATCCATAGCTAATACAAGGCTGGATTTTTTTTAAAAGGGGGGCACGGAAGGAGGCATGAAGGCCATAATGACAGTTGAGGGGTTTTAGGTAACACACAAAGATAAGGGCAGGACAGTATCAGACTACCATGCCCCTATTTCATCTTCCATAAAACACATGAACAGGGTTATAAGAGGAAAGGTGGAAATTAGCAAGATAAAAGTACAGGTTCAGCAATGCTGCCCATGTAAAAAGGCAAGAGGAATTAGACTGTTGTATCTAAAATAGGAAATAGGACTCACTCAAAACTCAAAATGCTTTTGTAAGTGTTAGGTTTTCAAGTGTTGTTTTGCTTTTCTGTCTTTTTTTTTTTTTTCTATTTTACCAAGGACAAAGAGGAAAAAAATATGCTAAGTGATATTTGGAAAGTATACTTGACTCTAAGTGCTGTGTCGCAAAACAATTTAAAAAGGATACTATGAAAATCTAATTTTAGGGATTTTTTATTTTATTTTTTTCAGTGTTCCAAGATTGATTGTTTATGTACTACACCCAGTGCTCCATGCAATATGCGCCCTCCTTAAAACCCACCACCAGGCTCACCCATCCTCTACTCCTCTCCCTTCCAAAACCTTCAGTTGGGATTTTAGAGAGTAAAATAGACTTCCAAACTTTTAACACCACCAGGCCTGCCAAACGGGGCATCTCACAAAATCTTCATTCCCAAGTGCTTAATCCTATTTGATTTGATTGATAGAATGTTTTTAAATGGTGCCTTTCAATACTTTCAAGAATCTCAATGAATTGCAACTCCAGATTAAACTTGTTTTTAACCAGAATTTTCTATACATAAAGTTTTTTTTATGATTTTATTTATTTATTTGATAGACAGAGGTCACAAGTAGGCAGAGAGACAGGCAGAGAGGAGGGGAAGCAGGCTCCCTGCTGAGCAGAGAGCCCGATGCGGGACTCGATCCCAGGACCCTGAGATCATGACCTGAGCCGAAGGCAGCAGCTTAACCCACTGAGCCACCCAGGTGCCCTATACATAAAGTTTTTAAATGAGTGGCTTTTTATTGAGCCAGAGGAAAGAAATTTGTTTCCTTTCAGGTTTTACCCAAAAGAAACACATACTAAACTGCTATATTTTATTCTTTATCCCTAGAATATCCATGAGGTAAGGAATATGGATGGTACATTCACCTCCATATCCCTGCTGCTCTAATAGTACCTGCAAAATGGTAGACTGAATGTTGAAGGCATCAGTGAAGCAATAGAACAGTACCAGGGAGTATAGGAATGCTTTAAAATCATGACTTGTGAGAGGTAACATGAAGGGAAAAGTTCCAAATTTTCAAGTCTGGTATTTGAGATGGCCCTGGTGTCATTAACAGAAAAAAAGAGCATAAAAATAGAAAATATGAAAAAAAATTACGGGAAATAAGTTCAAAATTAGCTATACTGTGACAAACAAAGCAGTAAAGCATAAAAGTGAAATGTTTTACCAGTCAATGGGAAAAACCTAGAGGAATTTCACAGCTACTGATACAGATTTTGGAGTAATTTTCCTAGATTAAGTACCATATTCCTGAAAGTAGATGAGCTTGAAGGGCACAGAATATAAAGAGAGCGGATTGCTGCTTTGGAGACACACACACACAGTGGGGGTTAGGGGGAGAAGGAGGTAAAAATGTAAAGGAATGGGAAGGAATAAAAGGAATTTTTAAAAAGTGTCATGTAAGTCATAAAAAGAGAATTTTCACAAGGAGAAATTAGTCAACTCTGTCAACTGAACTGGAATCATGGAAGGTCTGAAAGTGTCCTCTATAACCTCTCACCCACAGTGTGAATCAGAGGCTGACTAATCTAATTGAATTGACCTCTTGGGTTAAGATTTAATTTGGTAGCTCTGTGAAACTATTTTACTTTGGGGAAATGCAACTGATTAAAGTGTGCATTCTCTACTATACCTAATCATCTTTACATCCTTACAAATTTTAAATTCCCTGTTATACTACCTTGAAACTCATGGCTTCCTTAATAGAGCTTAGTAATAAATACATCAAAATTTTCCATATATACAAAAAAAAAAGTCAGGTATGCTTATAAGTACATTTCCTAAATGTGCATTTTACTTGAACTGATATCAAGTTTCTTGTATAAATGCAGCCAACTCTCCAGAAATACATGGTATTGCTTTTCCCTCTACTGCTAGAAGGAAAATGGATCTTAAACCCAACACTTCCCCCTTACCAGCCAGTGTCTCCTGTCAATGGGTTTCCCCTGGCCTTTTGTGTGATTTTACTGTCTTCCAGTCATTACACAGCTACTGCTCTTGGATTACTAGGCAAGGAGCTTTCCCGCACTGTCCTGTTAGCTTGTTGCTTTCCCTCTTCATTGCATCTCAACTTTTCCACCTCTCATTATCCTTCTGCTGTCAGTCTCATTCAGCATCCTTCTTCATTCTTAAGTCTTATAACTCTAATCCTCTTCGATGTTTGGATTGCTGATTCTGTACCCTTTCTCTTCCTTTGTTTTTGGCTTCACAGTTCTGCTTTATGTATCTACAGTGCATTTCCTTTAATCGTGCTACTTTTTAAAAATTGCATCAGGTCTGAAGTTTTACACATCAGATTATATTAGTAGTTTCCTTCATTCCATTTTACTACTGAACTTATTCCTCTTACATCTTATCACCTTACTCTTCAGGCATTTTACTGCTTTAAGTCCTCAGTCTTTGCAGGGCCCATGAATCAACATCCTTTATTGTTCTAAAGCAATTTACAGTGGTCACTAGTGAATTGCTCTTTTTGGCTACTCCAAGGAAAGACTATCTTTTTTTTTTTTTAATTTCTTGTTTTCACTAAAGAAAAATCACTCTGTGTAGAAAGTAATATAAAAAATAAAGCCCAGATTTATTACAAGTCAGTAATCGTGATTTTTTCCCTCTTTTGTTTTTCTTTAGTTGAAAGAAACAAAAATTCAGAAAAACAATTATAGCATCTAATTTTATTATTTATTATGCAATTGAGGCTGTGTCATCATAAATTAAAGCATGAAAAAAATTAAGTTCAATTATGTGTTTGATGACACCCTGGTAAATGTCAACAAAGTCTCCTGACTAAATGCAATTTTTTTTTGTAGAGTTGAGGCAAATCTCTGCATGCCAGTAAACAAAATCAAAAACATATGGATCTCATACACGTCAATATGTGAGTATAACCTTTCCCAAATAAATGAGAAGACAACAAATTAAGACAACTTAAGATCAGTATGTTTTCTATTTTCTCCACATCACCATCCATCCATTTCCTATTCTTTAAAATAAAGGCTTGAACAAGAAGTTTCTATGGTAATTTTCTTATTCATGTTTCTAATTTGTATAATAATTCCAGTTTAGTTTACCAAAATACAAAAAAAAAAAAAAGAAAAATGTATCTTTTGAATTTCTCTCTTGTCAGAAGAGTTTGTAATCCTAAATATTTGGCCAGTTAATTCTACAGAAAGCACATCAAAGAACATTTTCTATAAAAATTCCTTAATCTGAAAAGTTAATATCTAAATTTATTGAAGCTAAAATTTTCCTTACTTCAAAATGAGAACTTTTTTTTTTAAAGATTTATTTATTTGACAGACAGAGATCACAAGTAGGCAGAGAGGCAGGCAGAGAGAGAGGAGGAAGCAGGCTCCCTGCCGAGCAGAGAGCCCGACACGGGGCTCGATCCCAGGATCCTGAGATCACGATCTGAGCTGAAGGCAGAGGCTCTAACCCACTGAGCCATCCAGGCGCCCCTAAAATGAGAACTTTTTGTGCAAAATAACAATGAGTTACTAACTGCCAAGTCAACTAATTTTTTCTGAATTTATCATACTTGATCCCATCATTGTGATGGCCTCACATCTTCTATAATACTTTTCTAGAGATCTTTCTGCTCTGTTTCTCACTCTGATGGCTCTCAATACCACCATCTGTCTTTTCATCTACACCTTGATACATTGCCTATGTATTAGTGATTCTTAACACTGTTGTCTCTATCCTGTATTTCTCAGCTTGCTCTCAAGACATTTACCTATATCTGATGGCAAGTCATACTTATACTTTTCACAAGATATTAAATGTTTAATCTGACCTTACTAAATACCAGTATTTCCCATCATCTTAAATCTGTTCCACATCCAAACTCTATCTTCATCAACAGTATTATTATCCATCTGATCACTAATCTAGATCTAGGACTTCTGCTCCCTCAGGCCCCACAACTGCTCACTCTAAGTATACTTTAGGATCACTATTTCAACAGACTTCCAAATCACAATTGCTATCTCAGTGGCTACCTTTGTGCACCACTGTCACTGATGTTTTCAACGTGATCCTTCTACAAGTCAATATAAGCATGTCCTTCTACTCAACTTTTGAGTTTCTTCCCATGGCCCTGAGGATGAACAAATACCTTTGGATTGTAAGTAAGACTTTACATGATCTGAGCTTTACTAATTCTCCAGGTATATACCTCAAATACTAATTCAATTTCCTGTCCTAGTCTTTTGGCAAGGCCAAATAATTTCTATTCTTTCTTGGTGTTTAATCTTTGTTTACACTTTTCATACATCTTCAGTGTTGCCCCAAAAAAGTATTAATATCTGATAAAATTCTATATATTCTCTTTATCATCCCCTATAAATGCTAAGGTAGTTAATTTACCTCCTTTTTTTTTTTTTTTAACCTCCTTTCAACACCTTGTACACAGCTCTAGAAAAGAGTATTCAGATGAAATGTGTGTGTTTTTAAACATCCAGTAGGGGCAAAGATCTGTATTAAATGTGCCTTGAGTTTTTTCTTTATGTTCTTTTCTTCTACCAGATATACACAGATTTTCACAACTCTTCTTCAGTTTTAGGGAGAGAGAACTTTTGTTATATCTGCAAGCTCTAGAAATTTATAATGGGAATCTTCACCTTTCCCTGGGTTATATGTAAAAATTGTGTGTAATATGCATTCTATCTTATCTATTGATACAAGCCATTGTTGAGTTATGCATCATCATATTAAGCCAAAGTCTGCCAGGAACTACTCCATGAAACAAGGACTCATGAGTATTTTTCATACTTGAGTAAGGACTGGGAATACCATGTTAAAAATCAATAGACACTTTCACTATAGGAAATCTTAGAACTCTTATTATACTGATGCACACTTTGAATTTTTAGAAGTATATAATAATACAGTGGTTCACAAACTTATTTTGCCATAGATTTTTTTAAAAGATTCATTTATTTATTTGAGAGAGAGAGAGAGACAGGGTGAGGAGCATGAAAGGGGAAGTCAGAGGGAGAAGCAGACTCCCCATGGAGCTAGGAGCCTGATGTGGGCCTTGATCCCAGGGCTCCGGGATCATGACCTGAGCCCAAAGGCAGTCGCTTAACCAACTGAGCCACCCAGGCGCCTCTGCCATAGATTTTTAATGACAAGTATTACCTAATACCAAATGAATGTCTAGCAACTGTTACCATGTATCAAATCAACACCAGTTTTGAAAATGCTGACCTAACTTCCATCTTTCTTTCTAAACTGTCAGAAGATATTTCCTATACTAATTCAGCAAGTGAACACTGTATTTAAGAAGCTAAACTTCACAAGAAGATAAAATCATTAGCAACACTCTGGAGATTCCAAAAACAACTCAGAATATAAGAAAAAGAAAGTCCCTAGCTGGTTATGTAGGAAAAAAAAAAAAAAGTGAATGGACTCAGTTACCACCGTTTGACACATGATGCCTAAGATCCAGAGATGTGTGATCCACTGTTCTCAGTAGTAACAATACAATGGTACTTAAAACATGGTCTCTGGCCTTAGTAACTCTGAGTTTGGAATTCAATTTGTATCAATAAGCTGAAGATCATCAGAGGAATTAGTTACATGAATAAATCAGTAATTCTGAGGAAAGTGTGAATCAAATTTAATGTGTTATCTAAAACTTTTCAGAGCATTATTTTCAAGCTAGACACCCTCAAGAAGAAAATTTTAAAATCAACTAAACCAAATGTAAAAGAAACTGTCCTTTCCTAGAAAAAGCAACAAGTCTTCTGGATAACCTCCTCTTCAAACAGGATGCCTTCTGCTCAAATCTTTCTCTGGGAGATTTAGCTAGTGACAGGATGTATCTTTTTGCACCTAGTTGGCTGCCATTTTATCCTGAGTAGTACACTATGGAGTCCTATAGCCCTCCTTAGTGAATCCCAAGACCTGAATTCCTAGCCATCTTAGCCTTTGTTCCCTTTGCTTGAAAATCCCATTTCAAAACAGAGAAAATAAACATGAAGGAATTACAAATAAATGGTTTTATCATTGGGAAAAGATGTATTTTAGATTCAATTACCTAGATTATATATCTTTGAATAATTTGTCCTAGTAGAAAAGGCAATATTTCCTTCAGAATGCATGTTCTTCTACACCAACACTTCAGATTACTTATCACTGGGTTTCATACCCATTCCATTTTCTCTTGAATGATCTCTCTAGATGGAGATCTACAACAACAATTAAACTTTTACAACATACAAAATTATGTAGCTCTTGGTAGGAGGCATTTGTTGGAGTTTTGTTCTTTGTCTTTCACTTAAGCCAGAATTAATATTACAGTTATTAACTTTAAAAAAGTCATGCCTTTCTTTATTAGTAAAACTTACATATAAATTTAGATGTTCATGAAAACTGTTAGAGAAGCTATATGTTATCAATTTATCTTGGATAAATATCAAGAGATTCTTGATCCTTACTGGTTGAAGCAAAAAGAAATAAATTTGATGAAGCAGTCCATATGATATTGTATCTTCTGACATGAACTTCAACTTACAATTATTTGAACTCTTCAAGAATTTGTTTTATGAGAAACTGTCCATATATGAGCATATGGAATCTGTTCATATATTTTTTTTGCTGCCAGATCATCTTTATTTTCCTTAACAAAATACACACAAGAGCACAAAATTCACTTATTTATCACCATTATTTTACAAGTATAAATAATGCTCAGAATTCAAGTACAGTCAAGTGCAGAGATATTTCCTATATGTTAATATGTAAACATAAGCTAATTATATACATCATGTGCCTTTGGCCCAGCTGCAAAATAAGAAACATCAAAAAAGAAACACTGCACTTGACTGTTCAATTGCATTCTTACTGAGAATTCGTACCAATGCCTATATAGATACAGTTATAACTTTCCTACGACTTAATGTAAACGCCTAAGTAGACATCACCCCTGCAAATATCTCAAGAATTAAAATTCCATCCATTTTTGATGATGAATGATTAAAAATCTTAATTGAGTCTCAGGGTGCCTGGGTGGCTCAGTGGGTTAAAGCCTCTGCCTTCGGCTCAGGTCATGGTCTCAGGGTCCTGGGATTGAGCCCCACATCGGGCTCTCTGCTCAGCGGGGAGCCTGCTTCCTCCTCTCTCTGCCTGCCTCTTTGCCTGCTTGTGATCTGTCTTTCAAATAAATAAATTTTTTTTAAAAATCTTTAAAAAATTTTTTTTAAATCTTAATTGAGTTTCATTCTTTAAAATAAACACCATTAGAATTTATTCATAACCAAAGCTCTTCCTATGTCAAAATGGTATTATTTATAGGTCACACACAGAGAAAACAAGAATGCTATTTTGTTTACTTTTAGAATGGAAGAAAACATCTAAGAGCTGGCTAAACAGTGTGGGTCTTTATACATTCCAAAGGTTCTTACTTTACTGATATTACTTGCCTTTAATTTAACACCCAGGAGCTACAACTTTGACATATTGAAATAGCCAAGCAATCTAAATTCAAATGATATCAAGCATATATCCTTACGAGGGAAAAAAAGAAAGCACCACCTAGAAAGCAATAACTGACATCAACAAGACTATAAATATCCAGTTGAAGGCATGTGGAAGCATTTACTACATGGCCATCAAAGATTCTCCACGGAGTTCAGGATTAGGAGTAGAATCAGCTCTAGGGACTGCTGATTTGGCTTCATTCATTGAGGTGTCCTCATTTTCAGCCTCTTGTTTCTCCTCTGGTTCCTCTGTGCCAGATACTTTTTCAGTCCCTTGGTCTGTCTCCTCTGTATCTGATATTTTCTCATCTGTCCGCTCTGTACTGTTATCAAGAACATCTTGTTCTTCTACAGATTCTTCACTGATCTGGTTCTCTGATGAAATCACACTTCTTGAGGGCAAAGGACCAACTGAACTTGAGCTTTCCACTGCCTGCCTCTTCTCAAAACTAAACTCTGGAAGTCTTGGAGCCGGAGGTCTAGTTTTTCTTGCAGGATTCAAGAAAAAACAGTAGGCACATCTAAAAGCAATGTATTCAAATTCTTCTTTCAAAGCCATGCCATTATGTTCTGTTCTGTGGACCATCACCAAGTAAATATTCAACAATTCTATCCAGAGCACCTCTTTCTCATGGGAGAATGGGCCTTGCTAAAGGTGGATCTGGAGGATGAAGACCCATTCCAGGCACTGAAGTAGCAGGGGATCCAAGACGTCTTGGTAACACATTTGATGATAGGGCTGGAGTAACAGCTCTTTCTGGGGGTCCACCAGGGGCTGAATTGTCCTTTGGTGGTCCAGGAGATACTGGAACTTGTGGAGGAGGGCCCTGGCTAGAGCTTGGTGGTGTTGGAGAAAAGTTTCTCTGAGCTGCAGTTCGCTGACGAATCTCTTGTCCATGTCTTGCAGTTACAGCTGCTCCAGCAGATGGCGGCTCAAACTCCTTTGCTTTCTTTGAGTCTGGATCAAACCCTTCAAGAATTAATTTAGCCGTTTTATGTTTCTTTTTCCATGACTCCTTCAAGTATTTTTTTTCTTCTGGGATTTTAAATCATCCAATGCTTCATTATTTCTTTCTGTTCTCTTGGAAAAGAAGAAAATAAGCACTGTTCTTATGTTCCAGATGATCAATGGAAAAGCAAAAAATGGAAGTGTCATGGCAAGTCTTGCTGTAAATTCATCAGGAAGATACCATACCACAAACATACAATTAAACATGTAAACAGATAGAGAATTGAAGAGTAGAGAATTAATCTTCCAACCCATAATTTTTGTAATCTCTGATTTTTTTCCCTAAATTCTTCCAATGTTTGAATTTTTATATTATCTATATTTTCCAGAACTTCCACAGTTGAAGGTTTTGTCCTCCATCGAGAAAATAATCCACCCATCTTTTATGTGTAGAAAACGAGCACGGTGATAAATATCAATTGCCCAAAGGAATTCACAACTGCAAGAAGCAGGCAAAGCTTGGGTCCACGTCTGCCAGCTTTGGCGGCCACCGCGCAGCCTGCCTCCTGAGCAGGCAGCAGCTGCCACTGACAGAGCGATGAGCCCCTGTTCATACATTCTGCTCATATGTGTGTACATATGAATGTGTTCATATACTTTGAAAACAACAGATGCAGTTGAAGATACACAGATACCCATGCCCAAAATAGAAATCTTGAAAAAAAAATACATAGAAATTGTTACATAAATTTAATAGTCAGCAATTGTTTTTAATGGCAATCATTTATTACCTAAATATACCATATTCTTATTTTTTCCCATTACTGGCTTTCTAATAAAAATTTTTTTTCACTATATGCTTATTTTGACACTCCAGAGATTGCAATAAAAAAAAGGTATAAGGGGATCAGTTTAGGGAGACAAATGTTCTAAAATATCCAGTGCTAAGTGTTACAGACAATCTTACTAATAATTGAAATCCATGACATGAATTCTAAAATAAAATTTTATATTAAAGCTTAAGTATGGATATACATGTACTCACCTTCCTTATTAATATATTACATCATAATGCATTTTAATATACAAAGTACGTTTTTTATACCTACTAGTCTGTTACAACTATAGCTCAAAAAATAAATATTCTTCTAAATGAAACAAGATGGGATCGGAAGGGTGACAAGGCATAAGAGACTCTTAATGTCATAAACTGAGGGTGGGGGGGAGGGTATGTGCTATGGTGAGTGCTGTGAAGTGTGTAAACCTGGCGATTCACAGACCTGTACCTCTGGGGCTAATGATACATTATATGTTTATAAAAAATAAAAAATATATATATATTCTTCTAAACAGGTCAAAGTATGTATTCATTCTTCAATTTAATTTAAATGGCATACTGTAATATTTAAATAAATAATAATGTTTTTAGCCTATAGCTAGGAACATGGCTTGAGTTTTAATGAAATTAAGCAAAAGCAATACTGCAATAGACAAAGGATTTAAATGTACTGCTTTCTTTAATTTCTATATTTTTCATTCTTTTAAGTTTGTATGCTTGCCCCAGAATGATACATTTACAAGCCTGTAGCTATTATTACCATATTCATATTGTACAGAGAATAAGCAAGAAACATTTGAAATGGTGAGTGTGTTTAAGAGCCTCATAGGGACATTTATATCTATCTTCTTAGAACTGAAGTTTATCTTATTTTTTTGTTGCCTCTAGTTTGTGGCAATTCAGCACATTGTGAAGACTCAGCTCCAGGTAGGCGAGAACCCCAGTATCTCATACAAAGTTAAGTCAATTATATATTTTTCATAAAGTGCCTTGTAACAGGCCTCATTATAAACAGCAATGCAGGGGTTTAACTGCAATGTGCAACTGCCTTTACAGAATTATTTTTTTCAATTCTCCTGATATAACAGTGAAGCATCTTATATAAAACTTTTATTTGATATTCCTACAGATTTTTGCTTATATGAGAGTAGTACAAAGCAAAAAAGCCTCAAGGCCAAGTTCCAAATAAACTGTAGCAAGAGGAAGATAATAGTTAAAGGTACATCCTCACACTTACTCAAATGTTATGTACACAGTTTGACATGTCCTGATTATTTTTTTTTCTTATTTCTTAACCTCAAGATTTGAATCTAGCAGGAAACTTATTTTCTTGCTCTCATCTTCTTTTGATCTTATATTTCTTCTTCCCACTGTCAGAAGCCTTGTATAGTCTTAGTGATATCATCCTTTTTATATTGCTTGACATTTTTAGCTGATTTTCTAGTCTCTAACATCATGTCCAAGCCATAATTCACAGCAAATAAATGCTATTTAACTACTTTAATTAAATAAATTTTTATTCATATTGAACAGCAAATAATCCTTTAAAAATATTTAAGTCCAGGGGCCCCTGAATGGCTCAGTGGGTTGATGAGATCAGTCATGATCTCAGGGTCCTGGGATCAAGCCCTATGTCGAGATCTCTGTTCAGCAGGGAGTCTGCTTCCCCCCTCTCTCTCCCTGCCTCTCTGCTTACTTGTGATCTCTCTCTCCCTCTGTCAAATAAATAAATAAAATCTTAAAAAAAATATTTAAGTCCAATAAAATCATCTATCTTCTTTAAATTAATGTGACACTCCTGAGCATCTTCCAGGTCCCCCAAAAGTACTGAGCAGTCCAAAAATGGGAGAAAAAAACAGATCAACAGTATAATGCAGTACCATATTACTAGCAATGATGCCTATTTTAAAAAGAAAAAATATGTTTGAAAACAAAACTATAGAAACAGGAAACACTGTAAAATAGACATAACAGGAGCAACCTATAACACAAACGTCTTTCTCTACCATCTTGGTACCTTTTTTTTTTTTTAAGATTTTATTTGAGATAGAGCACATACTAGAGAGAGCACACATGATAGCACATGTGAGATAGAGAAAGCACAAGCAAGAAAAGCACAAGCAAGAAAGCACGAGAAAGAAAGAGAGAGAGAGAGGGCAAGAGAAGGGTAACAAGTGAGGGGGAGAAGAAGAGGGAGAAGCAGGCTCCCCAGTGAGCCAGAAGCCCAGTGTGGGACTCAGTCCCAGGACCCTGAGATCCTGACCTGAGCCGAAAGCAGATGCTCAATCTACTGAGCCACCCAGAAGCCCCCATCTTGGTACTTTTGATAGATATTAGCACTGTTTGTGAATACCTAGTTCCAGTCTATTTCTGGGCATATAGGAACCTTACTGTTACCCTGATAAGATATGGTCAAATGACTTGCTCTACTGAATGAAACATGAATGGCAGTGATGTGTGGTACCTGTAGGCAGATACATTAGGGAAGCAATTCCAATGACAGACATCTAGAGAGTGTGGAGAATAAATAAACGCTGGTGTTCCTAAAATATTGATATTTTGGAGTTACTGCAGCCTATATTGACCAATATAGTACTCTGAAGTCTTCTTTTCAGCTCTCAGGTAAAAAATATATATTTTTCACTGCTTTAGCTATTTGTTTTGAACCTGGAATCTGTGTATAAAATATAAAGGCAAAGACATTAAATCCATCAAATAATAAACCTTAGAGAGAGGAAAATTTTTTTAAAGATTTTATCCATTTATTTGACAGAGACATCACAAGTAGGCAGAGAGGCAAGCAGAGAAAGGGGGGGACGCACGTTCCCCAATGAGCAGAGAGCCTGAAGCGGGGCTCAATCCCAGGACCCTGGGATCATGACCCAAGCCGAAGGCAGAGGCCTAACCCACTGAGCCACCCAGGTGCCCCGAGAGAGGAAATTGTAAAGAACTTTCACAGAGTCTCATATTCCTGAAGTGATAAGATCTGACTTAAAAAGCTCTATGTTATAAACAATCTCAATCACACCCACGAGAAAAGTCTGAGTTGACCAAAACATTTTGTAACTGACATCATCTATCATTTCATTTTCATGTATTTACCCAGTTTTAAAGGAGAAAAACTTGTTAAATTGTGAAAAATCATAAAATAGCATGATGTACTTTAGACATTGTCTAATAATTATCAGGTAAATTATAAATCTTATTTCCATGGGTTTTTCATTGAGTCAAGTATTTTGGAACCCTTTCCATCAATAAGGGTTGAATCAGAAAATCTAGTAATTCATTTCTTATACACTCAGACTGAGGTTTTATTATAGATAGAATTATAAGCATAAAATAAGCTATAAAATCTCAGAGACAATAAATAAAAAAGATTAAAAAATATGCTATATGTTGGTTGACACTTAAATGCAAGGTGATAGGTTTATTTTATATACATCAACGGAGAACACCTGGGTGGTGCAATCATTTAAGCATCCAACCAACTCAGTTTTAGGTCAGGTTCTGATCTCAGGGTCATGAGATCGAGCCCCATGTCAGGCTCCATGCTCAGCACAGAGTCTGCTTAAGATTCTCTCTCTCTTCCTCTATCTTTCCCACTTGTTCTCTCTTGCTTTTGCTCTCTCAAACAAATAAAATCTTTAAGTGAATAAATAAACAAAAGGAAAATCTATGTATTTCTACCACAAAATTTTGAAAGGGAAGAAATTAATATGTAGAAAACCATGAAGACATTTAGTTTTAAGAAGATAGGAGATAGAAGAAGAAGAAATAATAAGGGGCACCTGGGTGCCTCAATCAGTTAATCATCTGTGTTTGGATCACTTCATGATCCAGGAATCCAGGGTTCAAGCCCCAGGCTCCCTGCTCACTGGAGAGTCTGTTTTTCCCCTCTGCCCTTTCCCCCACTCATGCACTCTCACTCTCTCTCTCTCAAATAAATAAAATCATTAAAAAAAATTAAATTGTTATAAGTGAGCTAGTATTTGTCAGTAAGTAATAAGGGTAAGAGTTGATTTATATATAGTTTCCTTAAGACACAGCCATATCTAGGCAATATTTTAGAGTCTTAATGCTTCAAGAAAAAAGCTCTGGAGCTAGACTACTTGTTTAAAATGGCACAATCAGCTGTGCGACATGGAGAAGTATATTTCATACCCTATTTTATGATTTCCTCATCTGCAAACCAGGATAAAGACAATACCTGTTCCATATGGCTCATTTGTGGACTAAATTAACTGAGACAATCATAAGCCTTAGGACAGAATGGTTGCTCAATATTTGTTAACTATTGATAACGGTATTTTTTGAACAGGGAAAAGGTTATAGTGAGAGGTGATTCAAAAGAAGGTAAGTTTGGGTGTCTGGGTGGCTCGCTGGGTTAAAGCCTCTGCCTTCGGCTCAGGTCATGATCCCAGGGTCCTCGGATCGAGTCCCGCATCGGGCTCTCTGCTCAGCAGGGAGCCTGCTTCCACCTCTCTCTCTGCCTGCTTGTGATCTCGGTCTGTCAAATAAATAAAATCTTTAAAAAGAAGAAGAAGATGATGATGAGTCTGAATGGATATTTAATTGCTCAAAGCTATCCTTTTATATCATACTATAATACTCTTCTAGAGAAAATGGGTTTTATAATATTCTCATAGAACTGATGGTCAGCTGCAACACCTTATGACCAAAATTTTTCAATATTCAAATTTCAATGGTGTTAAATTTTTTAATTCTTAAGAAAAAGAATAAAAATGAAGATCTGGACATTGGAATTAAAATTACAGCATATTGGGGCACCTGGGTGTCTCGTTCTGTTAAGCATCTGCCTTCAGCTCAGGTCATGATCCCAGCCCCAAATCAGCTCCTTGCTTGGCAGGAAGCCTGCTTCTCCTTCTGCCTGCTGCTCACCCTGTTTGTGCGCACTCTCTTGCTCTCTCACTCTATCTCAAATAAATAAATAAATAAATATATAAATAAATAAAACCAAATCAAAAACCTCCCCATGAAGATGGTTTCACTGGTAAATTCTACCAAACATTCAAAGAAAATTTAATACTTATCCTTCTCAAACACATCCAAAAAATTAAAGAAGAGGGAACACTTCCAATCTTGTTCTATGAAGCCATCATAACCCTAATAGCAAAACCTGACAAGGAAACCACAATAAAAAATTACAGGTCAAAGTCCCTAATGAACATAAAGGCAAAATTCCTCAAAATATATTAGCAATCAACTCCAACATACATTAAAAGAATCATACACCATAATCAAGTGGGATTTATTGCAGGGATGCAAGAATGGTTTGACATCCTTAAATAATTTAACACATGAACAAAATAAAAAATAAAAATCACATGCCCATCTCAATAGATACAGAAAAAGAATTTGACAAAACCCAACATCTAATTTATGAGAAAAATTATCAATAAAGTGGGTGTGAAAGAAATATACCTCAACATAATAAAGGCCACATATGACAAAACCACATCAAACTTCATGCTCAGTAGTGAAACACTAACTGCTTTTCTTCTAAGATAAGGAACAAGACAAGGATGCCCACTCTTGCCACTTTTACTCAGCATAGTATTGAAGTTCTAGCCACAGTAATTAGACCAAAAAAAAAAAAAAAAAAAAACAAAAAAAAAAAAAACAAAAACCAATCCAAGTAGGAAGCAAAGAAGTAAAACTGTCACTATTTGCAGAGGACATGATCCAATATGTATAAAACTCTAAAGACTCCAGAAAAAACTCAGCAACAGGTGAATTCAGTGAAGTTGGAGGATACAAAAATCAATATAGAGAAATTGGTAGTGTTTCTATACACTAAATACAAACTACCATAAAGAGAATTAAGAAAACAATCCCATTTACAACTTCATCAAAAGAATAAAGTATCTAAGAATAAATTTAATCAAGAAGGTGAAAGACCTATACACTGAAAACTATTAGACATTGATGAAATAAATGAAGAAGACACAAATAAATGGAAAGATATTCCATGCTCATGAACTGAAAGAATATTTTAAAAATATACATACTGCTCAAAGTAATCTACTACCAAATTTAATGCAATACCTATCAAAATCCCAATGGCATTTTTCAGAATGAGAACAAACGATTCTAAAATTCTAAAGTTTGTATGGAACCACAGAGATGCTGAATAGCCTAAGCAATGATGAGAAAGAACAAGTTGGGAGTTATCATGCTCCCTGATTTCAAACTGTATTGTAAAGCCACAGTAATCAAAACAGTACGGTACTGGCATTAAAAACAGATGTATAGAGCAATGGAACAGAAGGGAGTCCAGAAATAAGCCCACATGTATATGGCCAATTAATTTACTGCAAAAGACAACTATATACAATGGGGTAAGTACAGTCTCTCAATAAATAGTGCTAGGAAAACTGGAAAGCCACAAACAACAGAATGAAACTGAACCACTAATTTATACCATACACAAAAATGAACTCAAAATGGATTAAAGACTTGAATGCAAGACCAGATACCATAAAACTCCTAGCAGAAAACATAAGCAGTCAGCTCCTTGACATCAATCTTAGCAATATTTTGGATCTGACTCTAAGGGCAATGATAATAAAAGCAAAAATAAACAAAATTGGCCTACATCAAACTAAAAAGCTTCTATGTAGCTAAGAAAACCATGAACAAAATAAAAAGACAACCTTCTGAATGGGAGAAGATATCTGCATGTAATATATCCAATAAGGGGCTAATATCCAAACTATGTAAAGAACTCCTACAACTCAAGATAACAAAAGATAATCCAATTAAAAAGTAGGCACAGGGGGCACCTGGGAGGCTCAATCATTTAAGCGGCTGCCTCCCTCCCATTCAGGTCATGATCCCAGGGTCCTGGACTCCAGCCCCACCTTGGGCTCCCTGCTCAGCAAGTTTATTGCTCCTGCTCCCTCTGCCTTTCCCCAGCTCAAGCGCTCTCTCTCTCTCTGAAATAAAATCTTTGAAAAAAATAGACACAGGATGTTAACAGACATTTTTTCCAAAGAAGACATACAGATGGCCAACAGACAGATGAAAAGATGGTCAACATCACTAGTCATCAGAGAAATGCAAATCAAAACAATGAGGTATCATCTCACACCTGTTAGTATGGCTATTATCAAAAAGTCAAGAAATAACACATGTTGACATGGATCTAGAGAAAAGGGAATGCTCATACACTATATACAGTTGGTGGGAATGAAAATTGGCTCAGCCACTACTGAAAACAGTATGGAGATTCCTCAAAAGAAATTAAAAATAGAACTACCATATGATCCAGCAAGTCCACTTTTGGGCAGTTACTTAAAGAAAATGAAAACATAAACTAAAAAAGGTATATGCACCCCTCTGTTCACTTCAGCATTATCTACAATAGCCAAGATATGGAAATAACCTGTATCCTTCAATGGAGGAATGGATAAAGATCACACACACACACACACAGGAATAGTACTCAGTCAAAAAAAAGAAGGAAAGCTTGTCATTTGCAACCACCTGGATGGACCCTAAAGGTATTACACTAAATAAGTTAGATGGGGAAAAACAGCTACCATTTAATTTCATATATATGCAAAACCTAAAAAAAAAAAAAAAAATTATAGATCCAAAGAACAGATTGGTGGTTATCATTTGGGAAGGGTTAAGTGAAAAGGATGAAGTCAGTTGTATGGTGACAGATGGTAACAAAACTTCATTGGTGATCATTTTGTTTTGTATGCAAATATCAAATTATGTTGCATACCTGAAACTAATAATGTCATACCAATTTTACTTTAGTTAAAAATTAATTAAATAAAATTATACTTAAGATATACTTAAGAGGTATCTATGGAAAAAAAAAGAGGTATCTATGGAAATGAGTTTTTTCTACTGGCCTTTTTTTTCTACATTCTATTAGTATCATTATTATTATTAGTGCTTTCATTTTTATTTTAGAGAGAGTGTGAGAGCACAGGGGGAGAGCCAGAGGGAGAAAGAAACTTAAGCAGACTCTGTGCTAAGTATAGACCCTACCCCCCACAGGACTCGATCTCACAACCTTGAGATCATGACCTATGCCAAAACCAAAAGTCTAACAACCAAGAGTCTAACACCTAATTAGCCACCTGTGCCACCCAGGCACCCCTTTACAGGTTCTATTTTAATGGGCTTCAAATACTTTTTTTCTTTCCCACTTCATTATTCTGATAACCATTTCTAAATTAAGGCAAATTTTTTTTTTTTTTTTTTTTTTTTTTTAGCACAAAGACTGCATAAAGCATTTTCTTTGTTCCTGGAGGCACGAAGATAAGAATACTTGTTTTCAGAGAGCTTAGATATATAACTGGGGGAAAAGCATGTAAACACATAATTCCAATATTGCAAGACAACTGTTAAAGAGAACAATTTACAAAGGAAACATAGCCATCTTTCATGGGTGGGTCAAGTAAGGCTAGCAAAGGAAGAGATGCCTAAGCTGTATCTTGAGTGATGAAAAGGCACTTCACAGGATAAAAGGGAAACATGGAAGGGAGGCAGTTGAAAGCAGTGCTGATTCCTGGTATCAGAAAAAGAAAATACAGGGCCAGGCAGCATGAAAGACCCAGGGCATCTAAAAATCAGCAAGTGTTGGTACCAAGTGGGAGAAAGTGGTGAGTACAATGAAGGGCTTTGTACCACCATTTAGTGTTTATTTTCTAAGTTATGGAAAGACATTGACTATTTTATGGAGTGTAACAATGTAATCATATTATAGAGATACTGAAATAACAGTATTGGCAGGCTTCCGTATCTAACTGATCAGATATGGAAAGTGTTTAAGAGTCGTCAAAGCCTTGTTGGTTTCTGGCTTGCACTAGGTAGTAACTAAATTAGACTCACTATAAAAATAGTGTAGGAAAACAAACAATAGGCTTGCGTTTAATGGAAAAACACAATAAAAACCAGTAGACTGTATAATTTCATTTGTTACAGTCACTAACTACTTTATATCTTTATTCAGAAAAAAAAATTTGGCTCTAAAAGTTTACCTGATTAGCTATACATGTACAAAGGTGGTTTATTTAAAACAAAATAATGCAGTATCCAAAGCACTTTATGAAACACAAGAAGAAAGAATACCAGTTCAACATCAAATTATTCAGTACTCACCAGATCCTTAATATGTGCTATGTGATAATTATCACTGCAATAAAAGAAGATCTGCTTCCAACTCTTAATTTTCTAAACAATTCAAGTCTGACTTTTTGAGGTAATAGTGGAGATGGGACACCATCATAAAATGTAATATAAAATTACTACTCCATTTACAAGGGCATGCTGAATGAACTTATAATAGGCCATGTGTAGGAGTTACTCATAAAAGGTTAGGTATCAGATTTTACAGTTGAAAAATCTCATGTAAATTATGGTGCAATATACCAAAGTTATTCTCAACATAAAGTTATGCAGAAACTATTGCAGGTTGATAAAATTCCACTTAGCACAATATAGAACACACAGCAACTGAGTAATAGAAGGGAGTAGAGCCAGCTGTAATATACCACTACAGAGAAACTTAGTTCTCAAGAGTCTGCTGTTTTCTGAGTATAAACCATGTATCCTTTCTTTCTCTTTGATTCTTAGAATTTTCTGTAAGTCTGGAAGTATTTCAGAATTTAAACAAATGAACTAGTATCTTTGAAAAAAAAATGGAACAAATTTGCCATGTTTAATCTTTCGTCGGCAATTAAAAGAAAGAGAAGAAAAAAATGTGGGAGTTAATTTTAAATTCCACTTTTGTATGTATTTGAAATTTTTATCACATACTTTTTAAGAAGAACAAATATACTGGTTTTCTATATGACATAAATGATAAAGGTCTCGAACTTAGAATATAGAAAATATAGTATTCTAGAATGACAATTTTCAAAGTCAAAGAAATTCTATACATTTATATATTAGACTGTTTAAATATATTCAGATCCACAAACATGCTCAACAAACAGTTGCAAGAATAACACAACTAACTTCCATAAACCCATTACCCAAAGACCTTCTAATTGTCCCAACACTGTTTTGTTTTACAACAAAAGAATCCAAACCAGAATTATAATGTACATTCACTTAGTACATCCTTCTAGTTTCACACAATCTGAAATATTTTCTCAGCTTTTTTTGGCTTTCTTGGCCACAAAATTTTTAATACAAATCAGTAATTTGGTAAAATATTTACATGTATTTATGGAGTATCACCATTGATTATATTAAATTCATGTTATGTACCATTGACCAAATTATCACAAAATCATCATATGACACCTATTCTGGTGACATTAACTTGGTTTACTTAAGATGGTATCTGCCATATTTCTCCAGTTGTAAAATAAATTGTTTCCCCAATCCATTCCCATTGTAATTAATAAGTGCCTTGTTGCAGGATATTTTGTAACTATGTAAAGTCTCATTTTTCATCCTATTCTCACCCAATAGTTTTAGTATCCATGGATATCTCTTCTATGATTTAATCACTAATATGATGGTTGCCAAATGTGATTTTCTAATTAAACTTATTTCACATTTACTAGTTGGTATTATATAGCAAGAGATTTTACTTCCTTCTATTCTTTTGTTTATTGATATCAGTGGTGACCCCCATATTTCTATTTTATTCAACAAGTGAAAATCTATTAACAGTAGTATTTTCATACTCAAATTGACCTTAGTTTGATAGGTGGAAGCTCCTTGAAACTGGTTTCTATGTTCTTTTAAAGTGTCTCCATCATTTTATGAGTAATTCTTCACTCTTCTCAAAAAACAAGTTACTTCAGGTCTGAAGTATTCTTTCTTTGCTTTTGCCTTGGAAACAACAGTTTCCTAAGGTACTTAGAAACCACGGTCTGAGTTCTAGGTATGCTAATTGTAGTCCTTAGGTAGGCTCAGAAGAAGGATGGGAGGGAAGGAGGGAATGTTAAAGAGAGAAGAAAGGCTCTTCTTTTATTTGGATATATATTAAAGCATGTTGATGTTATGTGATCTCATCTATCTACATATTGAAGGATATATCTCTAAAAGGCATGAAATTTACACACACACACACACACACACACACACAGGTTTTATATAATACCCAGTACATAATAAAATGCCATGGATTGACTCAAAAATGTCTTTTCGAAACTGATACATTCATGTCAGTCTCTATTAAAATGCCTACATTTTATACTCAGTGATATATTTCTTAAGTCTCCTAAGTCCTCCTCCAATTTTATTTTTTTTAATTTATTGTCTCCTAAAGAATCAAGAGTTATTAGTTGTGCTTGACAAAGATCTTAACCTTTCCCTCAGCTTGACAAAATTTTAGACAGGTTCTTCCTGAGTATAGACCTCTGACAGCCCTTTCCTTAGAGAATTTACTTTAGGCAGCCTGCTACTGTATGTTTTCTCTCTGCCTCTTTCAGCTATAAATCTCAGTCTCTTGTCAGTTTTGCAATCCAGTAATGTCTTTCTAGAAACCTGGGAGCCATTCCTTTGAAATGTAATTATCTGGGAAGATAATGTCCCTATCACCTCATCTCAGGCAGAGGGCAAGAGTCAATTAAGCACCAATTAGCAAACACTTATGGCCTAATGACACTAACCAACTTCCCCAATAACATTCTCCAGTACTTCTCACTAGCTCACCTTAATGCCGAAAACTCTTTTATTTCAGCAGAGCTGAGTTCAATCTCTCGCTCCCCCTACTGCAATAGTCTCAAATAAAATCTCCCTTCCCTGTTTAACTTGTCTTATTCCTCAGATATAGTTTATACCTAGTCCCTCTTGGTAAGGACTAAACATTTATGGCACCTCAAAATCCTTACATCAAAGCCCTAACCCCTAATGTGATGGTATTTGGAGGTGGGGCCTTTGGGAGGTAATTAGGTTTAGATGAGTCATGGAGGGTGGAACTCATGTGATTGGGTCCATGTCCTTACAAAAAGTAGAGCAGAGCGCTATCTTCCATGTGGGGACCTGCTATTTGCAAGCCAAGAGGAAGATTCTTACCATAATCTGGTTTTGCTAGCAGCCTAATGTCTAACTGACAGCCTCCACAATTGTGAGAAATGAGTTTCTGTTGTTTAAGCCATCCAGTCATTGGTATTGTTACAACAGCCTGAGCTAAGGCAGCTGTGTTTTCTGAGAACTGAAATTAGCCATAAATTCCTGCTCATGTTTAGATCCAATCTATTAATAAGAATGGTTCATAGGTGATTCTATTTTGCCAATATAGGGAGAATATGCTGTGAACTGGCATGTGTAAAACCCTAACCCCAATGTGACTGTATCTGCAGACAGGGTCCTTAAAGATGTAATTAAAGTTAAGGCTGTAATCCAATAGGACTCATGTCTTTGTAAGAGGAAGAGACACCAGGTATATACACATACAGAGAAAAGGCCTCAGGCGAACATGGCAAGCAGGTAGCTGTCTGCTAAGCCAAGGAGACAATCATATTCAAGTCAGAATCACCTAGAGCCACCTAATACCCAGGTGGCACCCATAACCAATTAAGTCAGAAAACTCTGGGGCTAGCAACCAAACATAAGTATTTTTCATCAACTGAATTGATTTATAAATGACATGCCAAAATATTCAGAGATTAAAATATATTTTTTAATGCCTACAAGCAGGAACCTAGTTAAGATATAGAACATTTCCATCATTCAATGGAGTTTTTTCTTGCCTCTGTGTAAGATGGATCCTGGTGACTGGATAGCTACTAGAAACTTTGTGTAAATATAGCACCTTGAAGGTCCTAAGATTGCTATGAAGAACTAAAGTGATGTAATATAAATCAACAGAGAACAATATCACCTCTAGATACTGTGAACAGGCATAAAGAAGGCTTCTAACATACCAATTTGCAATAGGCATGCATATTATTTTTAGTACTTTGTTCTCTTCCTGTGTCCCCTCTTCATTCCTTCCCTCTCTCACACAGTCCTATTTTTTCTGACCTCCAGCTTGCTAGCAATTTCATTTTATTGCTGTTTTAGCCCATGTCTATATTCCTGCTCCCCCCTACCCCACCACCATCAATTTACTGATTTTAATGTGCCTTTTAGCTGGAAAACAAACTAAAAGCACATTGGATACTTTTGAGAGCCAAGGGGTCTTTCCTCTGAATAAATTCTATGATGTTTAGTGCTTGACATTTTAACTTTTGCATGCCTAAAGACAGTGTTCTACATGGGAAATACCCTGTTTTGCCGAGTTTTGTATAGATGCAGAATTATTCTTATCATATTCATGACTCTTAGAACATACAACTCTAATCAACTCATACCATTTCTTTCTGCCATCGGGAAACACATCTGTCAGCAGCAAACTCTGCTCTATCGTAAACCTCTTCTCTGAATTTTCGCTCTACTTTCTGGCCTATATTAACAGCTGCTTCTGAGACCACCAGGCTGTAGCACTAGCAAGAGGAAGCTGTTTGGCTGTTATTAAATCTGAGGACCAGAAAGAGGAGGTTTGGTGGTATGGACCAGATGTTTTCCCTGTTGCCCAATAGTGCTTCTAAATCTCCTCTTGGCTGGCCTATAAAAGAAACTCCTCTTAAGCCACTCCTTCGGTAACATCTTGTGCTTCTCACTTGAACTCATGACTCATGTACACAATTCCTTTAGTCACACCTTTGTTATCACAGGTAACTTCACGATTTACGGCTCTCTTGGACCATCACCTCCCATCCTTCCCACTCACTACTGAGAAAATTATCTGTCATTATCTATATCATCCAAATATCCATTGCACTGACCTTGACATTTTCTCTTCTTTCCAGATTTGATTCCATGGTTTATGATACTCAGATTACTACAAACATTCTCAGAAAACTAGTCCTTCTCTTTATCATCACACTTAATTAGTGTACCCCAAGTACAGGTGAAGTCAACTACCCTCAAAAAAAAAAAAAAATCACAGTCTCACTGGTTTAATTTTAAATAAATGATAACATATCTCAAACAACTTACACTGCCTTTTGATCTTACTCTGTGCCCTTAGGAAGCTCACTTTCTTATTATATATAAACAAAATTTTATCCTTTTTCCTTTATCTTCATCACAATTCTACCCCAACACATAGCTGATGGCTTTGAACCCTACTTCACTGAAAAAGTTAGAGATCCTAATATTGAGGCTAAGATTATAGGAACAAATTAGGATCATCCCAAGCATACCCAGGTAAAACCTGACTTTTCTGTGGGTTTCATTAAATATTTACTATGTGAGTTTTTCCCCTCCTGGACTGGGATTGCATTAAAAATAAAGTTGTTTTGTAAAAAATTCTGTAAAGATAATATTCTAAATAAGTGGCCTAAATCCTCACCGATGGCCTGAGAAAGGCAAGTGCTTTGAAAACATGGTATAGAAGGTGGAAAGGGAGTTAAGAGCCGTGTTAAATACTCAGCTCTACTGGTAACTATGTAAATTTCTGTACCTTTCATAATATCTAAGACTTGGTTCATGATTGGAGAAGGGATATATTGATCTGAATGATCATTAAGATTCTGTCAAAGTGACATTTCGGGATCCTCTTTATACAAGGGAACTCAGCAGAAGGAAAGCATGAGTCCTGGCAAAAAACACAGAGTTTTAGAAAACTGTGTATTCATCATGAGTTAAAAATTTTAGAATTCATAACATTAAAAGATCATTATATAAAAAAGTTAGAACTTCTGTCTTTCTGTACAGTATCAGAGATAAATGTTCTCCAATAAATTTCTGTCAATAAAATTGTTTCATTTTGTTCTTAATTGTGGTGCTCATTATTTACTTTTACAATACCTGGAAGGAGTATTTATAATCTGAGAGTGCTACAACTTTTCTTAAAAATTTCATGGGCGTTTTATATAAGGAAAAAGTGTCCTTGGAGTATCATATAAAATTAGAAACCTAGTCCAACACCCAAATGCTATAAATCCACACATTTTCTTTGCAATTCTGGAGCTGTGTAAATCAAATCTAATCCCCAATGCATAATATATGCTGTCGGCTACTACTTGCTATTAATAACAGGTGACATTCCTCTCCAACAAGTCTAAGACATTTTATCGCATTTAATGTACCAATTGCAAGTCTCTGCAGGTGAATGCAGATAGCTATAGTAAATAGAACTTTAAAAATCCAGAAAAGTACAGAAAATTGGAAATATACTAAAAGTAGGTTTACTTCTGACTTAGTACTGAAAGTCATAAACACAGTAACTGCATTTAGGTGAGAAGAGTCTGAGTGACTAAAGCAGTGATTTAAAACCTATGTACCTACTGAGATGAAGTTATGAGACCTAATCTTTTATTATGTTGTCAAAGGTATTATTTTGCATCACCTAACAAACGTAATTTCCATTATTTCAAAGTCTGCTTTCTCAAAAAACTAAAATCAAATATTAAACATTAATCTTAATGATTTTAATATTAGGCTCTATGGTTTATACTTAGTATATGGTGAGCTTTAAGATTTTTTTTCACAATTGTTGCATCTACACAAACTTTACTTTGACCATAGTATTTTCTGTCCAAGCTAACATCCAATAATCACTCCTATCAGTCACACACATATACATTCATATATACAAACTGAACTAACCATAAAATCTCTATGCTTGTCTATATTGCTTCATTTACTGTTTGTTTTTCCCTTTTTGGTAAAATTGCAAAATATCTCAAAATATCTCTATGAATTTATCATTTCTGTCTTAACAAACTGCCACACATTGGTGCCTTAAGATCACTAAGATTTATCTTAATGTTCTCAAAGTCAGAATTCTGGAATGGATCTCATGGACTAAAGTTACAGGGTTTTTTTGTTGTTATTGTTGTTGTTGTTAAGGACTGCATTCCTTCTGAAGGTTTTGAGAGGAAAAAAACCTTTCCGTGCCTTTTGCAGTTCCTAGAGGTTGCCCACATTCCTAAGTTTGGGGCCCCATTCCATCTTCAAACCCAGCAGTGGGTGAGTGAGTCTTTTTCACACTGCATCACTCTAACACTGACTCTCCTGCTTGCCTCTCCTGTATTTTAAGGACTCGTGGGATTACATTTGACCCATCCAGGTAACTTCCCTATCTGAATTTCAGTTGATCAGCCATTTTAATTGCATCTGCAATCTCAATTCTACCTTACCATGTGATGTATTCACAGGTTCCAGGAATTAAGATGTGGAAATTTGGGGGCAGCCATTATTCTAACTACCATATCCTCCCACATTTAAGATATGCATTTTAGTAAAACTGCTGTGTTGTTGTTTGTTTAATAAATATTAGCTAATTTTTTAAATGAAGCCTCTTCAGTGCTATGGCAGGCAAACTCTGAGACGGGCCTAATGACACCCACCTGCTGTCCTAACCTTGTGAAATTCCCTCCCTTTGAATGAGGACTAGAGTAGTGAATTGATTCTAACAAGCAGAGTATGCCAAAAGTGATGAAATATCACCATATGATTAGGCTACACAAACTGTGACTTTCATCTTACCAGCTTAAAAAGGCACATGGGGCAGGTACATATGGCAAATGCCAGAAAAAAACTAAGGCCTTGGGTCAAACTGTTCTTAATGGACTAAATGCTATCAACAACCATCCACTGAGTGACCTTGAAGGAGATTATTTCCCAGTTGTTCACTGAGACCCTAATTGGAGCCAACTCCTTGATTATACTCTCACGAGAGACATGGAAGCAAAAACAACAACAAAAAACACCTAAATTGGGCCTGGATTCTTGATCCACAGTTATTTAGAAATGATAAATGTGGGTTATCGTAAGCCAACTAAGTTCTGTGTTGCCCTATTACAGAGTAATGTATAACTAATAAAATCTTTTTTTAAGCAACAACTAGGTCTTAACATGTTGAACAAATCACAGAAATAATGTAATGTTAAAAAGCAGTTATGAGGGACGCCTGGGTAGCTCAGTTGGTTAAGCAGCTGCCTTCGGCTCAGGTCATGATCCAGCGTCCTGGGATTGAGTCCTACATCTGGCTCCTTGCTTGGCAGGGAGCCTGCTTCTCCCTCTGCCTCTGCCTGCCACTCTGTCTGCCTGTGCTCATTCGCTCTCTCTCCCTCTCTCTCTGACAAATAAATAAATAAAATCTTAAAAAAAAAAAAAGCAGTTATGAAAAATACAAGTCTCCTCTCGACGTCTGAGTTTAATATCTGGCCACCAAGGAATGGACAAAGCTTCATGTCAAGATATTTTGGAGAAAAAAACAATTGGGGGAGAAAGGTGAATTAGCAAAAGCTTTCCACCTACCAAATAAAGTAGTATTTCATACTGTAACTTGAAGGAAAAGAAAACTTACCAGGAAGAGGATGAATAAGTAGATCTGTCTCCCAGAGAGAGGATTCTTATTTCTTCTCAGGGCAAGAGCTTGGGAAGTGGGCAATTAATATATTTTCGTCCAGAGGAGATTCATGTTTTGAGGCCAGGAAAGATGACGATTAATGAGAAAATACAGCTAGAATGTTGGACCCAAGTAGAGCATCAAATATTCCAATTATTTGCATATAACACAACTGGTTTATCCTTTCAACTAGTGATGGGCATTTGGGTTGATTCCACCTCTGCCGGCTGGGAATAGGGCTCAGGTGCACTGGGTTAGAGAAGGATGTCCTGACGCTGCTATTCACGTGAAAGCCCAACAAACAGGCGGCGATATTCTCTAGCGGTGAATTTTAGACACCTAGAATCTTCCAGGAGGAACAGCTGGACCGAGGAAAATGAATTGGTCTGTTTAGGTAGCTCGGTCGTGCAACTTGGCATATGTCCAATTTGTGAAAAGGGGCACTGAGCCAAAAGCCTGCTCTTCAAGCCGGACCCTTTGGTTTCCCCGAAAAGCTAAGAATTTGCAGCCCACGCATGCGCAGTTCACGCCCGCGGTCTACCACGCGGAGTTCCCTTTCCAGCCCAGTGTTTATGCCAAGGCTGCCCTCCACAACCGGCCAGACCTCTCCACCACACTAGGACTTGAGGCGGGTCGGGCTCACAAGAGCACTGCAGTTTGCACGATGGGCGATAGGCTGTGTAAGCCAGAAACCTTACAGAAAAGTCTGGGAGGAGATACCAGAAGTACCCAAGTATTTCTCAGCCCAGGGTTGGCTGGACTTCCTGTTGTACTCCCGAAATCCCTCGAGATTGGGCTGTCTCTACAGTGCATTGGTGCGCCGCTGTGCCTGGGGCCGGGTTTAACCATTCTCTCAGCAGTCCAAGGGTTTAGCACCTCCCAGACCTGCCTCTTCTGCGGCTTTCTCAGGACCTTCCCTGGCTCCTCCACAGTGGGGAAGTCACCTGATGCACCGTCTGGGCTCCAACTGTGCAGCGTTTGCCTTGATGGGAAATCCCACGTGCACCACTGTCGGGCCAAGCGTGGCCCTGACCTGCAGGTGTCACCCTTCATGTTAGGGGGGAAAAATTGTATTTGAACACCTGTTTTCAATTATTTAGGTATTCCCCTCAGAGTGCAATTGCTGAGTCATATGTAAATTTCTTCCTTTCTTATTCTGATGTCTTTTACTTCTTTTTGCTGCCTCATTGCTCTGGCTTAGAACCTCCAGCAATGTGTTGCCTACAGCAGTGGAAGCAGGCACCCTTGTATCCTTCCTAATCTTAAGGACAAGATTTTAGTCTTTCTCTATTGAGTACATTGTTAGCAGTGAGTTTTTCATAAATGCCCTGTATCATGCTCAGGAAATTCAATTTCTGTTCTATTTTGTGAGTGGTTGTGGGGTTTTTTCTTTATTAATTTTTATCATGAAGGGTATTGGATTTCGTCAAATAATTTTTCTGTGCCAACTCAAATGATTACACTTATTTTATTTTTCTCCCTTCATTCTCTTAGGCGGCATATTACATTGATTGATTGTATGTTAAACCACCTTGCATTACTGAGATAAATCCCATTACATCAAGGTGTATCCTTTGAATGTGCTGTTAGACTCAGTTTGCTTCTATTTTATTAAGAATTTTTCCATCTATATTCATAAGGGACATTAATCTGTACTTTCCTTTCTTGTCGTGTACTTACTTGCCTTGTTTTGCTATCGGAGTAGTACCATTGGCCTCATAGAATGAGCTGGGCAGTGTTCCTTCCTCTTTTTGGGGGGAAGATTTTGAGAAGATTTTTATTAATTCTACTTTAACATTTGAAGCCATCTGTTCCTGGACTGCTTTTTATTGGGAATTATTATTACTGATTCTATTTTTTGCAGATTTCTAGGTCTTTTTTAGTTAATTTTGGTAAGTTGTATGATTCTCAGAATTTTTATATTTTATCTAGGTTAATTTGCTTCCTTTTGATTTTTAATAGTAATCTCTCATTGTTATGCCCAGATCATGAGACCACCACCAAAAAGACCACCGAGAGCCAGACATTCCGAAATGCAAAAGCAAGGCTTTATTCAGGCGGGTGGGCTGCAGCTTGGGCTCGTCCCACACACCGACGCAGCGGAGTTCAGGAGGAGCCCCCTGCTGGAATTTTACAGATTATATAGGCAATTTTACAGATTATATAGGCAATTTTACATGCAAAAAGTACATAGTCACATAGTTACATGTGTGGGTGACCTTGAAAACCTTGAAAATGATTGGTGTCTGAGGTGACTTAAGCTGCGTTGTCTGAGGAGGGTTGGTCAGTTAGGAAAAGCTGCTGGCAGGGAGTTTTCCTTACTGGTTGTTTTTCTATCCTCTGTTAGCATATAGGGCAATAACCCTGATTGGCTCGCACTTGGTCCCTCGTTTACATATGGAGAATCACCCTCTATTGGTTCATGTCCGATTCCCTATTTGCATATGTAGGAACCATTTCTATTGGTTCTTGTCCCATCCTTTATTTGCAGGTGTAGGAACCGCTTTGGAATGTCTTCAGTTTAATGTAAACAGCAAAACGGCTGCCGCCTTGAATGGCGTCAGGCCCTTCATTATGATCCTTTTTATTTCTATAAGTTTGGTAGTAATGTGCTCATTTCCTTTTTTTTTAATCATCTACATATTCTCCTTTGTTAATTTGATAGTTTACCTAAAGGTTTATCAATTTTGTTAATCTTTTTAAAGAACACAGTTTTGGTTTTGTTCATTCTCTCAATTATTTTGCCAGTGTCTACTTCATTTTTTACCACTATAATCTTTATTATTTAATTCCTTCTTCTAGCTTTAGATTTAATTTTCTTTTTTTCTTTTTCTTGTTCTATAAGGAACAAGTTTAGGTTATTGATTTTAGATATTCCTATTTTTTTGACATAGGCACTTACGGCTATAAATTTTGTTTAAATAGTCTTTGCTGCCTCCAATTGCTTTGGTTTCTCTTTTGTTTATTTTTTTTATGTTGTGGTTTTATTTTCATTTCTCTCTAAATATTTTCTACTTTCCCTTGTGATTCCTTCTTGACACACTATTTAAGAGTTTGTTATTTAAGTTCCACATATTTATGAATTTTCCACATAGTAATTTAAATTTTGTTACTGATTTCTAGCTTCACTCTATTGTGTTCATAAAATATTTTTTTCAGTGTTGCACAATTTGTTAACACTTATTTTGCTGCATGATCTATGATCTATTCTGGGGGCTCTTGGGCTGCTCCATTGATTAAGTGTCTGCCTTCAGCTTAAATCACGATCTCTGGGTCATGGGATTGAGCCCCGGCTTCAGGCTCCTGCTCAACAAGGAGTCTTATTCTCCCTCTCCTCCTCCCCCGCTCATGTTCTCTCTCAAATAAATAAATAAAATCTTTTAAATACAATCTGTTCTGGAGAATGTTGCATAAAGGACCCTACTTATCCATGTGGTGGGATGTTTATTTGATGGTGTTCCACAGGTCTCAGTCTATCTTAAATTTCTTCGTTCTTTTTCCTTTCTGCTCTTCAAACTGGATAATTCAAATGCTCTCTCTGCAAGTTTGCTGATTCTTTTCTGCATGCTTAAATCTGCTCTTTACTGCTTTAGGGAATTTTTCATTTCGGTTATTGTGCTAGTATGCTCTAGTTTTTATGTTTTGTTTCTTTATATAATTTCTCTCTTCCTTGATATTCTCTATTTCTTCATACATTATTCTTCTGTTTCCCTTTAGCGCTTTGTCCATGGTTTCCTTCAGTTCTTTGGGCATATTTAAAACAGGTGATTTAATGTGTCTGTCTAGTAACAATGTCTGTCCTTCCTCAGGGACAGTTTTGTAGATTTTTTTTTCTTTGTAAGGGCCAGATTTTGTTATTGCTTTGTATACTCCATCATATTTTGCTCATAACTGGGCATAACAGATAGTTTAATGTAATTCTAAAAATCACATTATTTTCTTCAGTTTTTCCCCCTTGCTTGTTTTGGGCTGTGACTGTTTGTTTGTTCAGTGACTTTTCTAAACTATTTTTGGAATGTCTGTATTCTTTGTGTGGCCTCTGAAGTCTCTGTTCCTTAACTTACATTTAGTTAGTATTTTTTTTAAGATTATTTATTTATTTATTTGACAGACAAAGATCACAAGTAGGCAGAGAGGCAGGCAGAGAGAGAGGAGGAAGCAGGCTCCCTGCTGAACAGAGAGCCCGATGTGGAGCTCGATCCCAGGACCCAGAGATCATGACCTGAGCGAAGGCAGAGGCTTAACTCATTGAGCCACCCAGGTGCCCCCATTTAGTTAATATTTTGACAAAAATTTCCTTGAATGTCAGGAGAGAAACAGAGAATAGGATAGAATAATGAAGCAAACAGAAAGAAAAAAAAAGAAAGAAAGGCTATCCTAATTTTTTTTTTTTTAGGCTATCCTAATTTTTATATATAAAACTGGGGCACTCCTTCATAACTTTAGTCAGGACATTTGCAGCTCTGCCTTATCCTTCACAGTGTGCTTCGCTAAGCCTAGAGATCAGCCAGAGTAAAGATTTAGGATCTTCTTAGATCCACATCTTGCCCTAGGCAAAGTCGCGGCTCTCTAAACTCCCTAGAATACACAAGGCTTTTTTAATATCCTGATTTCCCAAAGAAACTCTCTCCCCAGTTTTTCCTTCAAGGCTTTAGGAGCTCCATTGTATACCTTAAACATAATATTTTACCTTAGGCAGTTGAGAGTTGTGTGCCTTACAAGATTTTCCAGGAATGATTACTGTTTTTCCACCCCAAGTGAGTGCCACGTTAGGTATAATAGAGATAAATGGCTTGCGTCTGTCAGTCCTTAGGTAGCTCCCAGACAGATTAGAAGATACAAACACAAATTCTTTGTCTATAAGATCTGCTCTGTTGCCCTGGGACCAGGCTCCAGCTTCCAGACCACCATCAAGCTGTAAACAAAGGAAGGGCAGGGCAGATAAAAATGCCACATAGCTTATTTGCCGTTTTTAAATGTCCTTTCACTAGATGAAGCATTCCCTCAGTTGCTGGAAACCTTTGTTTTCCAGAGTTCTGACGAAGCCAATTCTGATAGTTTTAGCTCAAATTTTCGATGTTTCTGTGGAGAGATGGGCCACTGGAGCTGCTGTCTCTGCATTTCCCTGATGACCTCCAAGTCACTCAGCTTCCTAAGTTGTTGCTCAGTAATAGATAACAAATACAACGACTCAAACTAAAATTTAGATGCATGTATTAGGACATATTGTATGCGTCTCTTTTAGACTCAGCACTGCCATCTTCCCTGCCTGTTTCACTTCCCTTCCCACTCCCAAGTCTGCTGTTTTTAGCTTTTGCAATGAGAACCCCTGAGTCGTGAACCATATAGCCACTATATCATGACTAATATAGCCACTAACAAGTGACCATTTATTTGTATGAGCCTTCTGTGAGCTCCTATGCACAAAAGTGGAAGATTGGAAGCCAAGCACCAGACTAAGAAATTAGACCCCTGTGTTGTTAGCTCTTTCCATCCCTTCCAGAGCTGGAGAAAAATCTAGACTTTTGGTCAAAGAACGTGGCTTAATGACACAACTTGAAAGGCATGGCTTGACTCTCATTAGAGTAAACTCTAATAGAAGGAAAACACTGTAATGGGGACCAAGAAAGTAAATTTATTTTTCTTACTCCCACCCATGTAATATTCTACAAAGCAGAAATTCATAAAGCCTCTATGAAGGCATCATTGAAGGCCCATCATGAGTTGTGCTTGTTATGAAGAACAGCAAGTTCCCTAGTGCCTATATTCTGTTTGGTCTGTATCCTTTCTGACCATACTTCCTTCCCTCATCCCCCCACTTCTACTTCCTTGTGATTATATTCCTCAAAAAAAAATAATAGCCCTTGGGTATTTCGTTTAGGCTCTGTTTTCTTTCTTTATTGTTTTTTTTTTTTAATATTGTTCATTCATTCATTCATTTATGTAGAGCGTGCATGAGCAGGGGAGGGGCAGAGGGAGAGAGAATATCTCAAACAGACTCCACACTGATCCCAGAGCCCTGAGATCATGACCCGAGCTGACATCAAGAGTTGGCCCTTAACTGACTAAGACACCCAGGTGCCTCAGTGGCTGTTTTCTATAAAACACTGGACAAGGCATTTAATTATAGATTTTTTTTTTTAATGTGTGCTGTACCCACCCAAGTGTGTGAGCCAAGATCCGTAAGTACTCTACATGGCATCATCAGCCATCCCACTTTTCCTAATGTGACTCGTCATTAGCAATATAACTTTGGGGCTTAAATTAGGTAAGTTATTATCACCAAAAAATAGCTAGGTAAATGTAAGGCTATTAAATTCATCTATTCACATAATATTTATTAAATGGTTGACAATGTTCTGGGTAGTATGTAAGATATCACATTTAAATTCAGCCAAAGCCATGGCTAGTGGTTTTGAGAGACTAATCATTGCTAGAATTATATAGGTTTCTTGGCATCTAACACTGTTACATTTGGAGATATTTTGAATTACCTCAGGTTCGATCAGAGAGACAGTTGCCTAGTTTCTATCACTACTTTAATCACAATCAATGAAAAATCTTTATACCAATGATTTCAAAGTTAGGCCAGTTCACTTTAATGAAAGGACCTGAGTATAGGCAGAAACAGAGAGGTTGTGATGTGATGGATAAAACACAGAAAGACAATAAATGTGGGTGGGATGCATACGATGCATATGCATATGAACAGATGAAATGTTCTTATTATACCATGAATGTTTTAGTAATTTTGAACAATTTGATTTTACTCTTTTACTTCCTTAGGTAGAGTCTTACTCATTTTCTATCTCTTGTATACATCTCCTCCTGATTTGAAACCAATAACTTCACTGCATGTACCATTATTTCATTCTTATTTATATATATATATAGATTGATATAAGTAGATAAATAGATTTATATAAGTAGATAAGGATGAAATAATGGCATATGCAGTGAAGTTATATATGTGTATAATATATATAGTCAGGTAGATATAGATATACATATACATATAGATACATCTCAGAAATCAAAGAGATGTGATAAAATAAGAGTATTTTGCCTTAGACTTAATCCAGATTTCTGGGATCTTTTGAAAGTTATTCAATCTCTGAGCTTCCATTTCCTCATTTGAAAAAGGTGGATAATAATCGTACCACTCTCATAAAGTGGTGAGGATTATATCATAACAGTGCTTAGAACATTGTACACACCCAGTAAATCTTAGCTATTGTTGCAGTCTTCCAGTTTGAACTGTCCATGCATTAAGAGCAAGAAGCTAGGTATGTAAGAATAGAATAAAGATTTTTTTTTGAAAGAGAGAGCAATCTTCTTAAAGCAGAAAGGAAAGGGTAGATTCTGCTGTGATATAGTATATATAGACAGCAGAATAAAAAAGAATTATGTATGTAGTCTTAGGAAGTACTGACCACAAGAAAGACATGGCCCTTTCAATATGAACTATCCAAACCTATTAGTTTACAGGCATTTTTACATAATATCAGACATACAGAGGAAACCTTTAAAAAATAGTCATTCAGGCACTTATTTATAAAATATGCTAGAGAGCCAGATAGTGGTGATCTTATAAGTCAACCTAAGTTATTTGTTCATTAATTTACCAACTATAATCTATTCACTTATTCATGGTGAGGAAATCTAGATTTTGTTCCATGATAATGACCAGTGTCAAGATATTTTTTTAAAAGCTGTATTTTCATGGTTTTAAGAAGACAGAAAAAAAAATTCAAGTTTTGAATTGGAAATAATTGAATTGCCTCATATCTTAGAAAAAGTTTTGTTCTAAAGGAAAGGCTGAAATTGGCATTATGCACCCTCTTTAAAATTAACTCAAATACTGACATTTCCAAAATTACATTGGGAGGATTAAGATACAAAAATATGATAAATCAGCCTATCTTACAAGGCTGTCAGTGGTAACATTACAGAGTAAACAATGGAAATGTTTGCTTAGCTATAAATGTAATATTGAAGAAATCACTAACTTTTGCATATTATTGCTAATATTAAAAGCTCCTCATAGTCTGAGGGAAATTATATTATATTATAAAATATAATATTTTATATTAAAATATAAACTATTTTAATTAGTCTATAAACTAAGTACTGTGCGAATTAATCAGATAAAGGAGATTACATTTGGGCCACCAATCAGTTTTAAAATGGGACTTGAATTAAATCAGTTACTCTGGCAGAGAATTTGCGAACATGTTCAATAAACCACTCCTTAGGCATCTTTACCTTGGGAAAAAGATTTTATAAAAAAATTTTTTAAAGATCCTTCTTGAGCCTGACATTAAACATGAGTTGCTACTGATTCAATATGACTTGAAAGACCTCTCTCTATCTCTTCACCTAGTAATCCTCCCAGCAGTCTAAATATAATTGGAGGTTTTTATTAAATACTGTTTTGCAAATTGAGACAAAGGTATTATAAAATCAGGAAAAGAAGGAAAAATAAAACTAATTTTGAATGAGATTAGTACAGAAAAATATGCTGTAATTTTGCTTTGCTTTACTCTTGTTTTAGTTAAACTACAAATTTGTCTTTTTAAGTTTAGCAGTGTTGATAAGAGGGGCATATGATCAATGACACAATTTACTGTGGTCATAAAATGAAAACAAATATGTTTTACCAGACTCCCTCTTTTTAACTCAGTAAATTCATACTTAATAACGTCTTGTATTCTTTTAACATGGAAAAAATCTCATTGAGTAAATAGGAATGGGAATGAAAATGCAAATACTTTGGGATTAATAATCCATTAACTTAAATGTAAATTCATATTTGAATTCACATGTGGGAAAATACCTTTTCTTTTGATATTTTATACAGGTTCCCAAATATTCAATTATATTCTACTTAAATTCCACCTAGCCCTTAAATTCCAGCCCTAACACCTGCTGACCAGATTCACTGGTAGGTATGGTCCTACCTATTGAGACTTGCCAGTCTGTAATTTCTTCCAAGTAGCACACACTTTATGACAGTACTCAGCCAATGAGGGTACACTCTTCCCTGACTTCATCTTTTTACTTCTTTATGGTTGAGATAGAAGAAATCTTATCCCCTTAGAGTATAGCAAACATTTTTTTCTCTTCGCATTCTCTGCTCCCATATAGCCATGTACCTACACATACTCACTTCAGGCTACCCTTTGGACTACTATCTAGTTCAGCAATAGGTATCAGGGTTAAAGACGTTCTTTTTGTTGAACCTTGTTTCCTCCAACTTCAATAGTTGTATTTTAGCTTGATCTTTCCTTGAGTGGTAGTGATAAAATCTACTTTTCAGTTAGGGAAGGGTAAAGAGATTAAAACTAAATATTAATTCTCAATTTACCAGCCTTTCTTCTGAAGGCTGAGAAAATGTCTGCATGGGAGACCAGCATCTCTGGATCAGCTATCAAGTGGACCAGCTGAGAATTCTGTATTGCAAATATGGCTGCTGGGTTACTAAGGAAATCTATGGTATCAGCAAAGACCAAATCTTATCTGCCAATTTTGAGTTATTGGACAGTTTTACTCAGACACCCATCCTTTATTCTTAGCAAGTTTTGAACTGAACCTAAGGCAAAAATAGGGTTGATTCCAGCATGTACTGACTATCAATAATTCACAGGCAAATCTTTTAATATTTGCAAATTTTAGCAACTAGAATTGTGGTTTTAACTAACGTTGAAGTATTTATTAATGAACATTTTCCAGGGTCATACAGATATGCCCACATTCCCTTTTGCAAAGGATGTGAGTGGCTTTATTTAAAAAGCCAGGAAGAATGAAAAGAAGGGAAAGAAAGGAGAAGTGGTCTGTTGGTTCTCACCTCTTCATCTGCTGGATAGTGAGAAATACCTAATTTTGTTAAATCAGTAAGAACCAATAGTGTAAACCAATTATTTAAGTGCTGAAGACTCAGTTAAAATGCTCAAGGCTAGTAGTCAATTTTTTAAGCTTTTTTTTTTTTTTTCTCTCTATGACTTCTTTCCAAATGCCAACAAGGTTTATAGTGGATGTTTGCAAACCTATCACAAGGAGAAAAGAAAGAAACACAGATATATATAAAATCCTCTGAATCATTTTTTGCTATGGAGTAGCAGCTGCTACGGTCTGCCTCAGATTGAGATAAATGAAGTAGAATACCAAATCTGGGTGTTGGAGTTCTTTGTCTTCATCTCCTTGTGTTTTTTCCTTTGCTGTCTCCATTCCACCTGTATTGGCATCTTATGTGCCTCAAATGCGCCTAGCATGCTCCACTTCACAGTATTTTCATGTGCCTTTCCTTCTACCTACAATGTTCTTTCCCCAAATATTTTCCACAGTCCTCAGTTCTCTGCTTTTAAATCAGCTTCCAATGGAGTCGGTTCCATTCCTCAACCCAATATTTCAATACTATGTTTATTCATTGTATTTATCAACATATGATATATGACTATTCATGTATATCTTTGTCCATTTCTTTTTTTTTCTTCTTCCTTTTTTAAAGATTTTATTTATTGGGGCACCTGAGTGGTTCAGATGGTTTGGTGCCTGCCTTCAGCTCAGGTCATGATCTCCAGGTCCTGGGATCAAGCCCCATGTCAGGCTCCCTGATCAGAGGGGAGTCTGCTTCTCCCTCTCTCTCTGCCTCTCCCCCTGCTTGTGCTCTCTCTGCCTCTCTCTCAAATGAATTAACAAAATCTTTAAAATTTTTATTTATTTGAGAGAAACAAAGAGAGAGAAGGAGCAGAAGAGGAACAAAGGGGGAGGGAGATGCAGACTTCTCACTGAGCATGGGGCATGATCCTGGGACTCAGATCATGACCTGAGCTGAAGGCAGATGTGCAACCCATGAGCCACCCAGGCATCCCTGTCCATTTCTTCCATACTAGAAGATACATTGTAAAAGCAATTATACATGTTTATAAAATTCTGTATCACTAACACCTAGAGAATCTCTTGCATCTTATAGCTTTGAATTTAAAAAAAATATTAAATAGATGAATAAATATATAAATAACTAAAAAAAATTATTTTGCCATGCTGTTTTAAGTGGTCTCATGTAAATGTTTTCTTATAGGCTAACAGTCTAGCTCTCTTATACCTGGAGTCAATGCCATTAGCTTCCCCAATAGCCTTGAGTTCTACAAAAGGCTTAGAGTGGCAATGTTTAAACCAATCTAACAAATGTATTACTTATGTTTATATATATCAATATTATTACATATATATTATGTAATTATACATATATAATCACATAATATATATTAAATGTATACATAATTATATATATTACATAATATATAATATATATTATATATATTTATTATATATAATATAATATATAATGTAATTGTATATATTACATTATATATAATGTAACATATAATTATATATATAATATAATATATAATATAATATAATTATATATAATATAT
>ML093296.1:0-32624 GCA_003697995.1 Taxidea taxus jeffersonii | reverse complement strand
TATATTATTATAAATATAAATTATATATATAAAAATATATAATATATTATATATATTTATTATATATAATATAATATATAATGTAATTATATATATCAATAATATTACATTCTCTTATACCATCTATAATCTCCTTTTGGATTTTCAAATACAAATATGCTCTCCACTTCATATTTATCAAATGCTTCTATCCCAAATCCATATTAAGCAGGTAAAGATGAGAATTGCCATCTTATACATGTACACCACAAATAACCACTTATTGCAGGGTAGATGTGTTTAGAAGGGAACTGCACAGATAGCATAATGTCCTGCATTGATATTGCCTATAATTTTAACAGTAATGGCTAAGACATTTATAACTTAGGAAATTGTACTATGCGAGCAACCAGCAAGGGTATTTAGCTTTCTAATTACAAAAAACTTGAACATAATTTTTGGGTACTATATTCATGTTATGTTGTTTTGTTATTATTATTATCAGTATTATTATTTTAAACTTGTCTCAGTTTCTAGTTCCAAAAACAATAGTTACCTCAACTTTTCTCAAAATGCTACTGAAGCCCAGGTAAGATGTTTTTGATAGAGTAATGATATCTTTTAGAATATAAATAATTACTTCTGGGGGCACCTGGGTGTCTCAGTGGGTTATGCCTCTGCCTTTGGCTTAGTCATGATCCCAGGGTCCTGAAATCCAGCCCCTCATCGGGCTCTCTGCTCAGCAGGGAGCCTGCTTCCCCCACCCCTCTCTGCCTGCCTCTCTGCCTACTTGTGATCTCTCTCTGTCAAATAAATAAATAAAATAAATAAATAAAATCTTAAAATAAATAAATAAATAGGGGCGCCTGGGTGGCTCAGTGGGTTAAAGCCTCTGCCTTCAGCTCAGGTCATGATCCCAGTGTCCTGGGATCGAGCCCCACATCGGGCTCTCTGCTCTGCGGGGAACCTGCTTCCCTTCCTCTTTCTCTGCCTGCCTCTCTGCCAACTTGTGATGTCTGTCTGTCAAATAAATAAATAAAAATCTTTTAAAATAAATAAATTAATAAACAAACAGATAATTCTGGCTGTCTGTTCCTGGCCCAGACCCTCTATAGCAATAGCAATGGAATCCTACTTCTAGCTGGTGCTTTGAGAAATTTACTCTTTGTGTAATATTGTCCATCCAGAATTCTGGGTCCACACTGAGCAGCTTATTAAGGTGAATTTCAGATTAACTCAAAACCTGAGTTAGAAATGAATACTGTAATGATAATAGAAGTATGGTGCAGAAGAAAACATTCATAAAGAAAAAAATTCACTGTATCATGAAAAATTGATATATTTAATTAAAAGAAAGGAATTCTATTAAAAGAGCAAAACCTGGAGCAAGGACAAAAAAGATGACCAATTGGGAAAAAAATATTTAAAATGTCTAATAATACCAAAGAACTAAAACTAAGAAAACACAAAGAAGTCCCTCAACCTAACAGCTCATAGGAAAAGTAAACCAAAGGGGCACCTAGGTGGCTCAGTTGGTTAAGTGTCTGCCTTCTGCTTAGGTCATGATCTCAGGGTCTGGGTATGGAGCCCCATGTTGGGCTCTCTGATCAGCGGGGAGCCTGCTTTTCCCTCTCCTTCTGCCTGCACTTCTGCCCACTGTTCTGCCTGCTTGTGCTCTCTCTCTGTGTATCTCTGTCAAATTAAATAAATAAATAAATAAATAAATAAATATCTTAAAATAAAATAAACCAAAGAAACAAGCAGGTGACTTAAGGGAAAGAACCCCAAATTAGTGCATCAATATAAAGAGATCCTCAATAATAAAAAATATGTATTTTAAGACAACCAGGAATTTAGCAAAGAATTAAAGTCTGGATAGTAATAAGCATTTTAGCTACAGACCCAATGCACTATTCATGTGAGTATAGTTTACTGCTGTCATTATTCAAACTGATAATGCTCAAACCCTGGGAATGAATGAACCACTCTTGAATATAGACCACAGAAAAATTTTCATAGCCATCCAATAAGGGAACCTGTTTATGAACAGTTATCACAGAGGGGTTGAGAGAGAGAGAAAGAGAGAGAGAGAGAGTGTGTGTGTGTGTGTGTGTGTGCATCAATTGGTGAGAGCTGTAGACAATAACTATATCCCAAACTGAAGAACATGTGAGTCAAATGGGAAAGATGCTTATGCAGAAGATAGAATGATGAGATAAATATACATATGCAACACAAATATATTGTTAAAAAAACTGTACTTGGAAATATTTAAAACATGCATATAAAACACTACATATTTTACAAAAAATATGTAAGTTTACAGGGTTATGTGTCAAACATTTTATATGGTTGCCTAAAATAGGAGGAGAGACTGGAAGCAGGAAATGAGAGTGAAATAAAGGGTGGCAGGAATCCACGATGTCAGTGGCATCTGACTATGAACATAAGCATATGACTATCTGTTCCTAAGGTCCCCCAAATAAGTATGCTTAAGGTACACTTTATAAAATACAAAAATGGGTATTTTTTACAGTTACACTTAACTGACTGGGTGGCTCAGTCAGTTAAGTGTCTTCCTTCCGCTCAGGTCATGATCTCGGGGTCCTGGGATCGAGTCCCATATCAGGCTCCTTGTTTAGTGGAGAGCCTGCTTCTCCCTCTCCCGCTCTCTCTTCCCCCTGCTCATGCTCTGTCTCTCTCTCTCTCTCTCTTTCTCTCTCAAATAAATAAATAAAATATTTACAAAATAAATAAATAATAAAATACAAAGAGATGATGATCTATGGAGATGGGAAGCATTCCACAGGGATTGTTAGCTCACTTAAATGAACAGTTACGGAAACTATATGTCAAAATTCTGTAGCTGCTGGTCATTTGAAAGTTAAGGGTACCTTACCCAGAGCATGCCACCTTGGTTCAAATAGGAAAAATGTTTAACTGCAAGGTTATTTTCTTCGCTTTTTAAAAAAAGAAACTTTAAAAATGAAAGCTGAACATGGAATTCAGAAACGCAGAATTTATTTATTCTTTTAGTTCTCTGCTTACTTTGTTATTGGACTTGCTATGAAAATGCTTTAAGAGAAAGTAAAAGCTGTTTGAATCCAGTGACATTTTAATGCTAAGCAGAGAAAGCTCTTCTAAAGCAGCACATTAAAAAGCTACAACTGAAGAAAGTCAGCTTCTAATTAATGAGCTTTAAGATAGAGGGGGAAAAATCAGCTACATAAAGACATACTTAAGCTTACAGTCCTCAGAGGGAAAACAATCCTCATTAGTGACTAAATCATTGGGGTTTGGAGTCAAAAGTGCTTAGCAATCTAAGATTATTTAAATGTGAAAACATATTGCTTTGATTGCAATTACCACCTAGGTTTCAATAATTAATCTCTAAGAAATATGTATTGTGTGCTTGCATATGCAGGAGAAAAGTAAGGAGAAATGTCAATGTTTTAGGATACAAAAATATTTAAGATTGTATTCCTGATGCAATTTTAACACGTGAAGTTTCAATCTGAGGTTCTGGTCTTGTGCCAGGAGGTGGAGCCCTTCAGCTATCCCTTGGTGCTCCTGGACCCATAGATTGGGTGAACGCCTATCATCTTGCAGGTTAAAATAAAATGGTTTAATATTTGAAAATGATAATAGTACCTCTGTAGAAGGGAAATCAGAAAAGATAAAGCTTTTACAAATGATAATAAAAATTACATGACTTCTCTTGTTTTCTTTCTCAAATATAAATATGTAAGTTAATTGTAATATATTATAGTACATGTTATATATTAATGTGATAGATATAATATTGGTGTATTAGTGTGTATGTTTATATGAGATTTAATTAAGTTAATATGTTCTAATAATTATAATTAGAAATCCCTGAAATGGTATAAAAGGAACTATAACTATTGATGCCCATTCTGAGGATGGTTGCATTTAAAAAATACACAAGTAAAGAATGTGACTGCCCTTCAGGAGATAAATGTTTACTGTGTAGAAAGGATAGATCTAAAGATATTTCCAGCATTCCATGGCTTTTCCACTGGTTTTACTACATTGGAAGTCAGAATATAAGTATTTCTTCTGTCCCTGTGAGGCCTACCAATAAGACCATTTAGGAGTTGAGATGAGTGCCGTCAATCAAGGATATCTCTGCTTCAATTGCTCTTTAAGTTTACACTGAAAGCTACCAAATGTGTAAAACATTTACTACATTCATTTATGAACACCTAAGTCTAGGTTTTAATTTTTTAGACAGAGTGGTAAGACTTCATAATATTATTAACAGAGCTCTCTGTTTCTGCATTTCTTCTCCTTCCTCTTCTTCTTCTTCTTCTTTTTTTTTTAATAGAGTTTATAGGGAGGATGGTTTTTGGTTCATACAAAAATCCAGTGGAATGTACACAATTCTCATGTAGCCCACCTCTCATACACCCATAGCCTCCCAGAGTGATACATTTGTTACTGGCAATGAACTGACATTGACACATCGTTATCACCACAGTCCATAGTTTCCTTTAGGCTTCACTCTTGGTGATATGCAGTCTAGGGGTTTTGATACATGTATAATAACATGTATCCATCACTATAGTTTCCTACAGAATGGTTTCACTGCCCTAAAATTCACTTGTGCTCCTTTTTCATCTATTTCTCCTTCCAAGTTTCTGGCAACTACGATTCCTTTTCCTATTCTCATAGTTTTGCCTTTTTTATAGAATGCCTTATATTTCAATTATATCATATATAAGCTATTTCAGTGCTGATAGGACACATATGTTTTCTTCATAACCATGGGTGCATTACAGTCCCAAAATTTTACTGTTTGAACCAGTTAATACATGAGGAGATACAGAAAAAAATTCCAAAGAAAAAGGAAAGACTTTAGGGAATTTACTTAGGTCTCTAACAGTGCATAGAATCCTTAAGATACTATGAGTTTAAAAAAAAAAAAAAGATGATTGTATCATTAAAAAAAGAGCTCATGAAATGTCAAGAGAGAAATTCAGTCAAATATTGAAGAAATCATTGGCATAAAGTAGCTCTTAAATCATTGGAAGGACCTCAAATAATAGTATATGCAACTGATACCAAGAAAATGTGTTGAAATTACTTCCTTTGCCATGCTGTCACTTTATATTAAGAAATAGATACACTGAAAATTCATGGTAAATTTGCAAAGCAGTGAAACTCCAACAGATAGCTTCTGTTTTGACCTTTTTAATAGGTTGTTTGAGCACAAAAATGAAAGTATTAGATTCAACATTTCACTCTGCATTGGGAAAAAATATGCTGAAATTTTTACAAATTCCAGTTTAATGTGTTGTCAACATATATTCATAAAGAAATACATGCTTAGGCTCCTAATATGTTATTTTTAAATAAATTCATATTTTAAATACCCATCTAAAATGTGAGCTATATTTGGAAATTTCATTACAGAACTGTTATAAATATATATATTTCCCTTTCACTACTTAAACCAATTTCCATATAAAATACTTTAATGCATGTTTATGAATTGTTAGCATTATTGAGAGTTAACATAGACTTTTATCAAGGAAGATCAGTTTGCTTCTCAGAGATGGCTCCATAAATGGTAGTAATACGTGAGTTCCCCTTTTCCAGGATAAATACTTGATTTTACTCAATGCTAAATTATTAAGGTGAGAGTCAAACAACTATGTTTAACTTGTAAAGAAAGCAAATTATAAATAAAGTGTTGCTATCATATTGAATAAGCTGATTAATGCAATACCAATAGGATCTAGGGAGAGTGGGATTCAAAATCAGATCTGTCTTTACTACTGTGTATATTGCTTTCCAATCAGCATTCATCTGGACTTCAAGATATGGATTCATGCTAATTAGTGTAAATGAGACTAATACAGATATCACAACACAATTGACAACGTGTAAAAAAGAAGATATTTCTTTCCACAGCCTAAACAACTTTTATCTGTCCAAGTACCACTTCCTTTAAAAATCTTCAAGAGGAACAAATACAGAGAAAATGGTAACTGGTTTATCCATGTTGTATTATATACAGTGCAGGATATTAAAAATATTCATCACCATATGAGAAAAAATCCTATGTTATCCTTGCATTCCCAATACTTGTGACTTACCACATACACGGGTTTCAGTTTTCAGACACACAGCCCCACCCTTTGACACACTCCTAAATTCTGGAGAGATCCCATGTAGATATAGGTCATGTAGTAGATAGGCTACGAAGACAGAATGTATTCCCTATCTCTATGTACACACCAGTTCCCTCAGGAGGTGAATCTAGCTCCTCTCCCCTTTAAAGTAGTTGCTGCTCTAACAAAAACCTAATCCATGTGGTACTGGCTCTGGGATGAAGTGGTAAGAAAAGTCCAGAAAGACAGCAAGAAGATTATCAGGAGAAACAGAAAATTCAGCGAGAAAACTGATAATGGAGACTGAAAAAAACAGGCATGTTATGTTTTGGTAGAAAAACTGGCAAGGTAACTGACTGTGTTGTGTGTATTGATAGAAAATATACCTAATAGATTTGAGAGCTAAGTAGACGTATTTTCAGGCATAATGTTCAAAGTGCCAGTAGGTTTATACATGCTCCCTATGATCTATTGTAAAGAAAAAGAGATGAACTAAAGAAGGAGCTGTTCAGTTTTCCAGCAGAGTTTGGAGGGAAATATTTCAAATCCAATATTGCTAAGTTAGAAAATATAAGCTTTTTTTCATCCCCTACTACTCCTGACCAAAAAAAAAAAAAAAAAAAAAATCTCCAAGTGAGAAATCGCATTAAGATAAATATCAGTCCATAATATTTCCAGTAAAATGTGGCTTCAAGGTAACTACAAGTTTAGGCTGCAAGTTTCTTATTACATTCTTTGAAAGATTTACAGTGGTGCTTTACAATCCCTTGAAGAAGCTAAACCAAATGGATTCTAAGAATCTTAGGGCATTGTCCCATAGGAGTCTTATCTGCCGAAAGTAGAAGGATGTCTCTCTTATAAATGAGTCCTTGGGAGCACTGAGTCAATTTCACTGTTACTTATTAAATCCAACAATGTTTTTAAGAGAACTGTATTGGTGAAAGAATCAACAGCCTGGGATAAAAGGGACAAGGCGGTATAAAAGATAAGAGAAATATGGGTCTCTTATTTTTAAGGGCAGTGTAGTTAAGAAGTTAAGAAAGCTATTCAGTTGTAAGCACAAGCTCTTTTTCATCAAGACATAAGAAAGAGTAAACTCAAAAGGCAGAGAGAAGCTCTTGGAAGATAATGCTTAAAAGCTTTGGAAAATACTCCCAGGGAGAGAAAGTAGGCCTTAACTGAAGAACATCCCCTGTTCCAGGAGTAGGAGTCTCTAACAAAATATGTACAATTGGATTTCAAAGTGTCCATGGACCAGTGGTTGCTATGTGCTTCTATTTCCTATGTTTTGGGATTTCCGGGATTTTTTTTTTTCCTGTTCCGGACTCATCATTGTATTTTGGGTTGTAGGGTAAGGGGGAAGATTTTTATTTTTGTTCACATATATTTAGATTTAGGTAGTTTTGGGGGGTTTTTGTTTGTTTTTGTTTTTGAGAGGGAGGGAGTTGAGGAGAGGCAGAGGGAGAGAGAGAGAATCTTAAGCAGGCTCCATGCCATGTGGAGCCCAATGCCAGGCTCAATCTCACAACCCTTTGATCTGTGCTGAAATCAAGAGTTGGGTGCTTACCCAACTGTGCCACCCAGGCACCACATCTTTTTAGTTCTGGCATAAGAATCACTATACTGAGAAACTATAGTGAGAAACTGCCCCTAAGGAAGCCCCTCTCAGCTGGATCTGATTTACATGATACAATCCTGGCTTTGTGCTAGTGCCAGTTTTGGGTAGATTTTGCATGAAGTGGGGGGTATTTCACCTCTTTCTAGTCTAGTCTATTCCAGTGATCAGTTGAATATAGCTGAGAGAATAACCACAGTCTGTCATCATGTGGAACAGAACTGCCTAGCACAGCCCCATGGGAATTTCTGTCCCACGGAATCATGATAAAGAACACATCCTTGATCTAAATTACAAACTATTGGAACTATTATGCAGGAATGGATAACTGACACAGAATGAAGTTTTTATATAAATAACTATGGATAGTTCTGTAATGGTTAGGTATTATAGATCCATTATAATCACTGTTACAAATATGAGAATCAATTGAAAATGAGGAATATTTATTTATTTATTTATAAAAATTTTATTTATTTGTTTGAAAGAGAGAGAGAGAGAGAGCATGACTGGGGGGGAGGGGCGAAACAGACTCCCCACTGAGTAGGGAGTTGGAACCTGTGATCATGACCAGAGCCAAACGCAGAGGCTTAACGGACTGAGCCACCCAGGTGCCCCAAGGAATTTTTATTTAAAAAATGGAATCATGTGCATTATACAGAAGTTAGTAAAATTTAAATTTTACTTCAGATTTTGGATCAAATTAGAATAATGTATTGGGCCTAAAGAAGAATTTTGCATGGCACACTTTAAATTTTTTTTTATTTTCATAAAGATACATATATCTCTCAGATGACCTGGCATTTTTGTCACAGACAAGCATCATGGCCATGAAATAATGATATGGAGTTCATAAGAGAAACAAAAGGCAGAATTCAGTTGTTAATTTAAGAATTGGATTATTTCAGTCATACATTTATTCAGTCACATTTTAATATATCTTATTATTAGGTCTCATAATGTGGTTCATCCAATTGCAGTCCTCTTTTATTTGTTGAAATATATGTGATATATGAAAATTACTTGTCCTATGGAGAGGCCCTTTGTGGTTGCTATGAGTCTATCATAAACATCTTACCAATTCATTGAGAAAGTAATACTGTTATAAAGCTCATAATTTAATTCATGACACTGAGCGAAATGCATTTTAACACTACTACCTTTGTATTATTTATTTTTATTATTCATCCGAGAAATAGTCACAATAAGCAAAAATGTTTATTTTGTGTGACTCAGAAGGAGGGGCAGAATTAGATTCTCTAAGGGTAGCCATTCTTGGACTAAGTACATCTTCACTTGCACAGATAATTGCTGAGATCATAGAAATATATATGATAACCATATAGGTTTTCTTTCATAGTGTTACTCATTGAAAATAACTACATTAATATTTTAAATGGATACAAACAGATTTTAAGAGAACAATGATAAAATATGAAAAAATTTAAAAGCACTTAATATATTCCTTATTGACCATATTTTTAGGTCTATTTCTGCTGAAAGTGACAGAAAACTAACTTGAACTAATTTATGCCAAAAAAAGAAATGATTACAAAGCACTGCAAAAGTCTTTGAAAGTAATTTTGAATTCAGACATGTATTTAAAACTAGTCATCAAGACTAGATTTCTCTCTCCATTTTGGTTCTGCCTTCCTCTCTGCTGCCTTCCCACTCTTGTTCTCAAGATATGGATGAAAATCTGTCCCATTAAGTAGTGAGTGCACCTGGAATGCTCATTAGACTCACTTAATGAACTCTAAACCCTTACCTAAATCCAACTCCTCAGAAGTAGTCTTAGCTGGTCTGCAGTGGACCTACACATCCATATTGTTTAAAGCTCTTCAAATGTTTGTGACAAAGAGAGCTCTCCTCTTCCCTTGACACAGGAACAAGTCTTAGGAACAAATCTCATTGGCCTCTATTGAATCAGTATTCTAACCTTGAACCAATCATTTTAGGTCACTCTGAGGACTCTCAGGCCAATCAAGGATGGTCCACCAATTTCCTAGCAATTGGGACAAGCCCGTCAAACCCACATGTGCAAAGGCAGTTTTGGAATGTGGTACTTAAGGAATGTTAGGGTAATATTTTGACAGAAAGATGAAAGCATTCCTGATAGCAAAAGCAGCAAGGTATCCACCATAAGTCAAACATTTAATGTACTCGTGTGTTATTTTTCTAATTCTTGGTGAATCACGATTCAAGAAATTAGAATGCAAAAAGCAATATTTCACTGTAAGTTACAATAGATTGTTTTCTGTGTGTCATGGAAATTTCCCAGATGTAGGCATTATATTTTAAATATAGCAAATAAAATATGCAAATATAAATATTTATTTCATTTATGCCTTGAGTTATTTTTTTTAATTAATTAATTTATTTGAGAGAGGGAGAGTGCAGGGGTGGGGAGGGAGGTAGGAGGGAGAGAGACAACCCCAAGCAGACTCCCTACTGAGGACAGAGCCCAAAGTAGGGCTCAATCCCAAGAGATTGACCCAAGCCAAAATAAGAATCAGACACTCAGAGGCAGGGGCAAGATGGCAGAGAATTAAGAGACCCCATTTCAACCGGTCCCCTAAAGTGAGCTAATTATCTACCGGAACACTCTGAACACCCATGAAATCAGCCCGAGATGTAGGATTATATACTTCTGGATCTCTATGAGAGGAGAAGACACCAGTCAAGAGGTAAAGCAAGTGAGAATCAGACTGATATCGGAGGATAAGCAGAAGGGGGAGGGAGCCACCAGAAGTGACCCATTGTAAAAAATATCCCAATGTGAGAGTGTCCTGTGATTGGGCCCAGCATTACCTTGGAGTCTGGTTACAAGCACTCAAAAAGAGCAACAGATCTTAAGGGGCAACTGGTGAAATCGGGTGGTCACGGGCACAGGCCTAAGCCCATGACCCAGGACGGCCTCCGCCGGAGACCACCCATGCCAGAGAGAGTGCAGCAAAGCCTGCGGGCTGTGGTTCCTGAGCAGCCAGCTTTCCACTGCTTGCACCAGTGCTGGGCCAGGCGCCCTCCGAAAGTGAGGGAGTTTGATGTGTGTAGCAGCCAGCACTCTCTAGAACCACAGCCTTCGGCACTCTGCAGGTGCACTGTACGACCGACCAGGGACTGAACCATGCTCCCTGCCCACACCTGAGAGTGCTCTGTGTGAGCGCTAGCTGGTGGGTGCCAGGACTAGCCAAGAGTCTGAACACTCCCAACCCTGACTTGAAAATCTCAGTGTGCTATCTCTGGTTTACCACAGTCCTGGCAAAGGCAGCCACTGGAAGCGGGCTCCCTGGACCAGTATCATTTGAGGTTTTAGTAGCATGGAGGTGCAGAGACAAGCAGGTGCTTTTTAGGTGACACCCCCCGAGACAGTGGCTGGAGACGTGCACTGGCTGTGGGAGGTTGCACTGATGGCTCAGCAGCTCAGTGGAGTTTGCAGAGGGGGAGTCTGTGTGTTCTGGACCACCCACAGGGGAGCAGAGAGAGGCTCCTCTCTGAAGATGGAGGTCTGGGTGCAGTTTGCTTTCCACTAAACCTCTGAAAGCCACAAAAAGCTGCCAAAGAACAAAAACCTGAAAAACTGGTTTCCGCAGAGCCCAGCCCCTTGATAGGGGGCAAGAGAACTCAACCCAAGCAAGACTGACTGAAAAGCAACCCAGCAGGCCCCTCCTCCAGAAAGCCAGCCAAAAAAATGAGAGGACAACCACCACAGGGTCCCCATAAACTGTAAAATCCCAATATCAGGGGAAAAAAAGATATTAAGCTCCCAGTATTGCCCTAAAACCTGTATATTTTATAGATACAGCTTTCATCTTTAATTCGTTCTCACTATTCTTATTCTTTTTAATTTTTTAACCTATTTACCATTACACCAAGAAGTTCAATATAACAAATTCCATAATAACCTTTTAACTTGAACTTTTTTTCATACGTATATCTGTGAGGTTTTTTTTTGCATTTCTATATTTTTAAATATACATATAGATATAAGCTTCAAGGTAACCCTCTTCCCCTCATCAATACTACATATATATACCAGTTTTAATCTCCCTTTAACTCTGGAAAGTTGAGTCCTTTAACAAAGATATCAAGATACACCCAGGAAGAATCAAAATAACCTTCCTCCCCCACATTGAGGATTTATAACCACCCTCCCATCTTTTTCTTCTGTCAGTGTTTCTGTGTATTTGTTTCTGTTCTGGTATTATATAAATCTTATACTTGGGGCTCATTATGGCTGGGTAATTTTTTTTTCCTTGTCATTTACTTTTGTCAATCTTTTCATTTGTCCATTTTTGTTCATATACCTTATAAATCTTACCTTTGGGGCCCATTCTGGCTGGGTCTTCTCTCTCTCTCTCTCTCTTTTTTTCTGTCTCTCTCTCTCTTTCTCTTTTCTTCTTTTTTCTTTCTTTTTGCTGGTAACTTCAATTGCTCAGAAGTGTTCCAGGGTGCCCTTTGCCTGGATCACAGTTGATATATTCAGCTACACATCCTCTCAACCACCTCTCACCAAAATGACTAGGAGGAGGAATGCCCAACAGAGGAAAAATTCAGAGGCTGTACCCTCTCCATCAGAGCTATTGGATATGGACATAAACAGTATGTCGGAAAGGGAATTCAGGGTAACAATTATCCAGACGATGGCTAGGTTGGAGAAAACCATTAATGACAACATGGAATTTATTAAGGCAGAAGTGAAAGCCACCTGAAAAGAAGTTAAAAATGCTATCAATGAGATCCAATCTAATCTAAATTCTCTAACAGCTAGGGTAACCGAGGCAGAAGATAGAATTAATGATATAGAGGACAAAATGATAGAGAAAAAGGATCAGGAGGAGCCCTGGAAAAAACAGCTTAGAAGCCATGAAAACAGAATTAGGGAACTATATGACACCATCAGAGTTATTGGGATCCCTGAGGGGGAAGAGAAAGAAAGAAGACTAGAAGATACACTTGAACAAATTCTCCATGAAAATTTTCCCAATCTAGGGAATGGAACCAGCGTTTGTGTCCTAGATGCAGAAAGATCCCCCAAGATCACAGAATCTAGAAAGACCTTGAGACACCTCATTGTGAAACTGATGAATCATAATTTTAGACAGGAGCTCTTGAAAGAAGCTAGGGGGAAAAGATTCTTTATGTACAGAGGGAGGTCCTTCAGAATAACGTCAAACCTGTCCACAGAAACCTGGCAAGGAAGAAAGGGCTGGCAAGACATATTCAGGGCACTAAATGAGAAGAACATGCAGCCAAGAATACCTTATCCAGCAAGGATGACATTCAAAATGGATGGAGAAATAAAGAGTTTCCAAGACCAGCAAGGTTTAAATGAGTATGTGACCAACAAGCCGGCACTACAAGAAATATTAAGGGGGGTTCTATAAAAGAAGAAAGAACCCAAGAGTATCATAGAACAGAAATTTACAGAGACAATCTATAGAAACAAGGACTTCACAGGCAACATGGTGTCAATAAAAATGTATCTCTCAACAATCACTCTCAATTAGAAAGGCCTAAATGCTCCCATAAAATGGCACAGGATTGCAGACTGGATAAAACGACAGGATCTGTCCATATGTTGTCTATAAAGACCCATTTTGAGCTTAAGGATACATCCAGACTGAAAGTGAAGGGACGGAAGAGCATCTTTCATGTCAATGGGCCTCAAAAAAAAGCTAAGGTAGCAATTCTCATATCAGATAAATTAGATTTTAAACTAAAGACTGTAGTCAGAGATAAAGAAGGACACTACATCATTCACAAAGGGTCTATACACCCAATCTAACAATTGTAAATATTTATGCCCCCAATATGGGAGCAGCCAACTACATAAGACAACTGTTAATCAAGATAAAGAGTCATATTGAGGGCACCTGGGTGGCTCAGTGGGTTAAAGCCTCTGCCTTCTGCTCAGGTCATGATCCCAGGGTCCTGGGATCCAGCCCCGCATCAGGCTCTCTGCTCAGCAGGGAGCCTGCTTCCTCCTCTCTCTCTGCCTGCCTCTCCACCTACTTGTGATCTCTGTCTGTCAAATAAATAAAGAAAGAAAAAAATCTTAAAAAAAAAGTCATATTGATATGAATACATTAATAGTAGCGGATATTAACATGCCACTCTCAGTAATAGATCATCCAAGCAGAAAATCAATAAAGGGAGAGGAGTCACGATGGCAGAGAAGTAGCAGGCTGAGACGACATCAGGCAGCAGGAGATCAGCTAGATAGCCTATCAAACCATTCCGAACACCTACGAATCCAACAGGAGATCGAAGAGAAGAAGAGCAACAATTCTAGAAACAGAAAATCGACCACTTTCTAAAAGGTAGGACCAGCGGAGAAGTGAATCCAACATGACGGAAAGATAGACCCCGGGGGGAGGGGCCAGCTTCCAGCAAGCGGCGGAACAATGGAGCACAAAATCAGGACTTTTAAAGTCTGCTCCACGGAGGGATATCGCTCCAGAGGCTAAACTAGGGTGAAGACCTCGCGGGGACAGCGTGGACTCAGGTACCGCGGGGTCACAGAAGGATCGGGGGTGTCTGAGTGTCACAGAGCTCACAGGTATTAGAGCGGGGAAGCTGGCTGCAGAGACAGAGCCGAGGAGTGAACTCTCAACTCAGGGTTACCTTGAACCGTGATCTGTGACATGGGCTGGTGCTCTGTGCGTGGGGTCCCCCAAGATCCGGGAGTCTCTGACCTGGGAGAGCCCAGGGATCTGCAGGGTTCGGAGACACCAGGTTGGACTCTGCCAGAGACAGAGACACTTGGTCACAGGCTGGGTGACCTCAGAGCACAGCCAGAGGCAGTGAGACAGGAGAGATTGTGCATGATTTTCTCCAAGCTTGGCTGGAGGCTGGGGAGACCGGAGTGATTAAGCGCTTTTCTCTGGAGGCGCACTGAAGACTGGGGCCCCAAGCTCTCGGCTCCTCCTAACTGGAGATTGAGAGGCCACCATTTTCATTCCCGTCCTCCTGAACTCTACAGAAAGCGTTCAGGGAACAAAAGCCCCCGAAAGCGAACCTGAGAGGATTACTTAGTCCGACCCCTGGTAAGGGTGGTGCAATTCCGCCTGGGGCAGAGACAATTGAGAATCACTACAACAGGCCCCTCCCCCAGAAGATCAACAAGAAATCCAGCCAAGAACAAGTTCACTTAACAAGGAGAACAGCGGAATTCCAGAGGAAGAGAAAGCAAAGCATGGAATACTTGGCTTTCTCCCCATGAATCTTTAGTCTTGCAAAGTTTATTAATTTTTTAAAAATTTTTTTCTCTTCTGCTATTTTTTTAACTTTTACCCTTTCCTCTCTTAATGATTTTTAACTAGTTTATCTCAATAACTTTCTTTAAATAAATCTTTTTTGACCCTTTATTAGTATAGTCATATTTTATCCTTCACTGTATCTAACTTTATTCTTTGTATACATATAGGGTGTTTTTATCTTTTTTCTTCTAAAAAATTTGGGGTACAACTTCTTCTAATAAATCAAAATACACCCCAAATCTAGTACTGGGCTTGATCTAGTCTCCAGCCCAAGGAAGTTCTCTCCACTTTCTTTCTTTTTTTTTTTTTTTTATTCTCCCTACCAACTTACCTTATCAACTCATTTGTTAGAAAAAAAAATTTTTTTTTCATCTTTATAGTCATATTGCATCCCTTCATTGTGTTTACCCTTATATATGTTTTTCATTCTTTAAAATTTTGGGAGATAGTTTCTTCTAAGAGACCAAAATACTCCCCAAATTAAGTGGGTGACCCTGTTCTAGTCACCAGTCTAATACATATATATTTCTTTTTCTTTTTTTTATATATTTTTTCTTTATTTGTCTTCTCTTTTTTTGTTAATTTTTTTTCTCTTTTCTGAACTTCTTTTTACCCCCTTTCTCTCCCCCACCCCATGGTTTGGGGTCTCTTCTGATTTGGTTAAAGCACATCTTCCTGGGGTCTTTGCCACCCTTTAAGTATTACATTCGCTCCTTCATATATTCTTATCTGGACAAAATGATAAGGGGGAAAAACTCACCACAAAATAAAGAAGAGGAGGCACTACCGAAGGCTGGGGACCTAATCAATACAGACATTGGTAATATGTCAGATCTGGAATTCAGGATGACGATTCTCAAGGTTCTAGCCGGGCTCGAAAAAGGCATGGAAGATATTAGAGAAACCCTGTCCAGAGAAATAAAAGCCCTTTCTGGAGAAATAAAAGAACTAAAATCTAATCAAGTTGAAATAAAAAAAAGCTATTAATGAGGTGCAATAAAAAAATGGAGGCTCTTACTGCTAGGATAAATGAGGCAGAAGAAAGAATTAGTGATATAGAAGACCAAATGACAGAGAATAAAGAAGCTGAGCAAAAGAGAGACAATCAACTACTGGACCACGAGGGGAGAATTCGAGAGATAAGTGATACCATAAGACAAAACAACATTAGAGTACTTTGGATTCCAGAAGAAGAAGAAAGAGAGAGAGGAGCAGAAGGTATATTAGAGAGAATTATTGTAGAGAATTTCCCTAATATAGCAAGGGGAACAAGCATCAAAATCCAGGAGGTACAGAGAACACCCCTCAAAATCAATAGAAATCGGTCCACACCCCGCCATCTAATAGTAAAATTTACAAGTCTTAGCGACAAAGAGAAAATCCTGAAAGCAGCACGGGACAAGAAGTCTGTAACATACAATGGTAAAAATATTAGATTGGCAGCAGACTTATCCACAGAGACCTGGCAGGCCAGAAAGAACTGGCATGATATATTCAGAGCACTAAACGAGAAAAACATGCAGCCAAGAATACTTTATCCAGCTAGGTTATCATTGAAAATAGAAGGAGAGATAAAAATCTTCCAGGACAAACAAAAACTGAAAGATATATAAACACCAAACCAGCTCTACAGGAAATATTGAAAGGGGTCCTCTAAGCAAAGAGAGACCCTGAAAGTATTATCAGAAAGAAACAGAGACAATATACAGTAACAATCACCTTACAGGCAATACAATGGCACTAAACTCATATCTCTGAACAGTGACCCTGAACATAAATGGGCTAAATGCCCCAATCAAAAGACACAGGGTTTCAGAATGGATAAAAAAACAAAACCCATCAATATGCTGCCTACAAGAAACTCATTTTAGACCCCAAGACACCTCCAGATTGAAAGTGAGGGGTGGAAAACAATTTACCATGCTAATGGACATCAGAAGAAAGCTGGGGTGGCAATCCTTATATCAGATCAATTAGATTTTAAGCCAAAGACTATAATAAGAGATGAGGAAGGACACTATATCATACTCAAAGGATCTGTCCAACAAGAAGATCTAACAATTTTAAATATCTATGCCCCTAACATGGGAGCAGCCAACTATATAAACCAATTAATAACAAAATCAAAGAAACACATTGACAATAATACAATAATAGTAGGGGACTTTAACATGCCCCTCACTGAAATGGACAGATCATCCAAGCAAAAGATCAACAAGGAAATAAAGGTCTTAAATGACACACTGGACGAGATGGACATCACAGATATATTCAGAACATTCCATCCCAAAGCAACAGAATACACATTCTTCTCTAGTGCCCATGGAACATTCTCCAGAATAGATCACATCCTGGGTCATAAATCAGGTCTCAACCAGTATCAAAAGATTCGGATCATTCCCTGCATATTTTCAGACCATAATGCTCTGAAGCTAGAACTCAATCACAAGAGGAAATGTGGAAAGAGCACAAATACATGGAGGCTCAACAGCATCCTTCTAAAAAATGAATGGGTCAACCAGGAAATTAAAGAAGAATTGAAAAAAACCATGGAAACAAATGATAATGAAAACACAACGGTCCAAAATCTGTGGGACACAGCAAAGGCAGTCCTGAGAGGAAAATATATAGCGATACAAGCCTATCTCAAGAAACAGGAAAGGTCTCAAATACACAACCTAACACTACACCTCAAGGAACTCGAGAGAGAACAACAAAGAAAGCCTAAACCCAGCAGGAGAAGAGAAATAATAAAGATCAAAGCAGAAATCAATGAAATAGAAACCAAAAAAACAATAGAACAAATCAATGAAACTAGGAGCTGGTTCTTTGAAAGAATTAATAAGATCGATAAACCCCTGGCCAGACTTATCCAAAAGAAAAGAGAAAGGACCCAAATAAATAAAATCATGAATGAAAGAGGAGAGATCACAACCAACACCAAAGAAATACAAACAATCATAAGAACATATTATGAGCAACTCTATGCCAACAAATTTGACAATCTGGAAGAAATGGATGCTTTCCTAGAGACGTATCAACTGCCAAAACTGAACCAGGAAGAAATAGAAAACCTGAATAGGCCCATAACCAGTAAGGAAACTGAAGCAGTCATCAAAAATCTCCAAACAAACAAAAGCCTAGGGCCAGATGGCTTTCCAGGGGAATTCTACAAACATTTAAAGAATAATTAATTCCTATTCTCCTGAAACTGTTCCAAAAAATAGAAATGGAAGGAAAACTTCCAAACTCATTTTATGAGGCCAGCATCACCTTGATCCCCAAACCAGACAAGGATCCCATCAAAAAAGAGAATTACAGACCAATATTCTTGATGAACACAGATGTGAAAATTCTCACCAAAATACTAGCCAATAGGATCCAACAGTACATTAAAAGGATTATTCACCCTGACCAAGTGGGATTTATTCCAGGGCAGCAAGGTTGGTTCAACATCCACAAATCAATCAATGTAATACAATACATTAACAAAAGAAAGAACAAGAACCATATGATACTCTCAATAGATGCTGAAAAAGCATTTGACAAAGTACAGCAACCCTTCTTAATCAAAACTCTTCAAAGTGTAGGGATAGAGGGCACATACCTCAATATTATCAGAGCCATTATAAAAAACCCACCGCAAATATCATTCTCAATGGAGAAAAACTGAGAGCTTTTCTGCTAAGGTCAGGAACATGGCAGGGATGTTCGTTGTCACCACTGCTATTCAATATAGTACTAGAAGTCCTAGCCTCAGCAATCAGACAACAAAAAGAAATTAAAGGCATCCAAATCAGCAAAGAAGAAGTCAAACTATCACTCTTTGCAGATGATATGATGCTATATGTGGAAAACCCAAAAGGCTCCACTCCAAAACTGCTAGAACATGTATAGGAACTCAGTAAAGTGTCAGGATATAAAATCAATGCACAGAAATCAGTTGCATTTCTTTACACCAACAACAAGGCAGAAGAAAGAGAAATTAAGGAGTCCATCCCATTTACAGTTGCACCCAAAACCATAAGATACCTAGGAATAAACCTAACCAAAGGATCTATACTCAGAAAACTATAAAGTACTCTTGAAAGAAATTGAGGAAGACACAAAGAAATGGAAAAATGTTCCATGCTCATGGATTGGAAGAATAAATATTGTGAAAATGTCTATGCTACCTAAAGCTATCTACACATTTAATGCAATGCCTATCAAAACCCCATCCAATTTTTTCAAAGAAATGGAACAAATAATCCTAAAATTTATATGGAGCCAGAAAAGACCTTGAATAGCCAAAGGAATATTGAAAAAGAAAGCTAAAGTTGGTGGCATCACAATTCCAGACTTCAAGCTCTATTACAAAGCTGTCATCATCAAGACAGTATGGTACTGGCACAAAAACAGACACATAGATCAATGGAACAGAATAGAGAGCCCAGAAATAGACCCTCAACTCTATGGTCAACTAATCTTCGACAAAGCAGGGAAGAATATCCAATGGAAAAAAGACAGCCTCTTCAACAAATGGTGTTGGGAAAATTGGACAGCCACATGCAGAAAAATGAAATTGGACCATTTCCTTACACCACACACGAAAATAGACTCAAAATGGATGAAGGACCTCAACGTGAGAAAGGAATCCATCAAAATCCTTGAGGAGAACACAGGCAGCAACCTCTTCAACCTCAACTGCAGCAACTTCTTCCTAAGACCAATGCCAAAGTCAAGGGAATCAAGGGCAAAAATGAACTATTGGGACTTCATCAAGAACAAAAGCTTTTGCACAGCAAAGGAAACAGTCAACAAAACCAAAAGACAACTGACAGAATGGGAGAAGATATTTGCAAACGACATATCAGATAAAGGGCTAGTATCCAAAATCTATAAAGAGCTTAGCAAACTCAGCACCCAAAGAACAAATAATCCGATCAAGAAATGGGCAGAGGACATGAACAGACATTTCTGCAAAGAAGACATCCAGATGGCCAACAGACACATGAAAAAGTGCTCCACATCACTTGGCATCAGGAAAATACAAATCAAAACCACAATGAGATACCACCTCACACCAGTCAGAATGGCTAAAATTAACAAGTTAGGAAATGACAGATGCTGGCAAGGATGCGGAGAAAGGGGAACCCTCCTCCACTGTTGGTGGGAATGCAAGCTGGTGCAACCACTCTGGAAAACAGCATGGAGGTTCCTCAAAAAATTGAAAATAGAGCTACCTTATGACCCAATAATTGCACTACTGGGTATTTACCCTAAAGATATAAACGTAGTGATCAGAAGGGGCACATGTACCCGAATGTTTATAGCAGCAATGTCCACAATAGCCAAGTTATGGAAAGAACCTAGATGTCCATCAACAGATGAATGGATAAAGAAGAGGTGGTATATATATATAATGGAATACTATGCAACCATCAAAAGAAATGAAATCTTGCCATTTGCGACGACATGGATGGAACTAGAGGGTATTATGCTTAGCGAAATAAGTCAATCGGAGAAAGACAACTATCATATGATCTCCCTGATATGAGGAAGTGGAGATGCAACGGGGGTGGGGGTTAAGGGGGTAGGAAAAGAAAAAATGAAACAAGATGGGATCGGGAGGGAGACAAACCAAAAGAGACTCTTAATGTCATAAAACAAACTGAGGGGGGTGGGGGGAAGGGGGGTTGGGAGAGGGTGGTAGGGTTACATTATATGTTTATTTAAAAATAAAAAAAAAAAAAGAAAATCAATAAAGGAACAAGAGCACTCAATGACACATTGGACTAGAGGGCCCTCATAGATATATACAGAACATTCCACCCTGAAACAACAGAATACTGATTCTTCTTGAGTGCACATGGAACTTTCTCCAGAATAGACCACATACTGGGTCACAAATCAGGGCTCAACCAATACCAAAAGACTGAGATTATTCCCTGCATATTCTCAGACCACATGCTTTGAAACTGGAACTCAACCACAGGATAAAGTTTGGAAAGAATTCAAACACTTGGAAGCTAAAGACCACTTTGCTTAAGAATGTTTGGATCAACCAGGAAATCAAAGAAGAACTTAAAAAATTCATGGAAACCAATGAGAATGAAGACACTTCCGTCCAAAACCTATGGTATACAGCAAAGACGATCCTAAGTGGGAAATACACAGCCATCCAAGCCTCCCTCAAAAAAATGGAAAAATCCAGAATACATCAGCTCTCTTTACACCTTAAAGAACTGGAGAATCAACAACAAATGAAGCCAGCCCCATATACAAGAAGGGAAATAACCAAGATTAGAGCAGAGTTCAACGAGATAGAAACTAGAGACACATTAGAACACATTTATGAAACTAGAAGCTGTTTTTTTGAAAGAACCGATAAGGTCAACAAACCATTGGCCAAACTAATCCAAAAGAAAAGAGAGATGACCCAAAGTAATAAAATTATGAATGAAAAGTGAGACATCATGACTAACACCAAGGCAATAGAAACAATCATCAGAAGTTATTATCAACAGTTATATGCCAATAAGTTAAGCAATATAGATGAAATGGATGCATTCCTGGAAACCTATAAACCTCCAAGACTGAATCAGGAAGAAATTGACAACCTGAATAATTCAATATCTCGTAACGAGATTGAAGCAGTGATCAAAAACCTCCCAAAAAACAAGATCCCAGGGTTTGACAGATTCCTTGGAGAAATTCTACCAAACATTCAAAGAAGACATAATACTTATTCTCCTGAAGATTTTTCCAAAAAAAAGAAACAGAAGGAAAATTTCCAGACTCTTTTTATGAAGCCAGCATTACCCTTATCCCCAATCAGGCAAAGACCCCACCAAAAAGGAGAATTTCAGACAAATATCCCTGATGAACATGGATGCTAAGATTCTCAACAAGATCCTAGCTAATAGGATCCAACAGTACATTAAAAAGATTATCCACCATGATCAGGTGGGATATATCCACGGGATACAAGGGTGGTTCAACATTTGCAAATCAATCAATATGATAGAACAAATCAGTAAAAGAAGAGAGAACCACATGGTCCTCTCAAAGTGCAGAAAAAGCACTTGACGAGATACAACATCTGTTCCTGATTAAAATGCTTCAAAGCATAGAGATAGAGGGAACAATCCTCAACTTCATAAAATCTATGAAAAACCCAGAGCGAATATCATCCTCAGTGGGGAAAAGCCAACAGCCTTCCCTTTGAGATCAGGAGCAAGGAAGGATGTCTGCTCTCGCCACTCTTGTTTAACATAGTACTAGAAGTCCTAGCAATAGCAATCAGAAAACACAAAGAAATTAAAGGTATTCAAATTGGCAACGAAGAAGTCAAACTCTCTCTGTTCATATATGACATGATACTATATATGGAAAACCCAAAAGTCTCTATCCCCAAACTACTAGAACTCATAGAGCAATTCAATAATGTGGCAGGATACAAAATCAATGTACAGAAATCAATTGCTTTCTTATACACTAACAATGAAAATACAGAAAGGGAAATTAGATATAGCACCAAGAACCATAAGATACCTGAGAATAAACCTAACCAAAGAGGTAAAGCATCTGTACTCGAGGAACTACAGAATACTTATGGAAAAAATTGAAGAAGACACAAAAAGATGGAAGACCATTCCATGCTCATTTATCAGAAGAATAAACATTGTTAAAATGACTATACTGCCTAGAGCAATCTATACTTTCAATGCCATCCCAATCAAAATTCCACTTGCATTTTTCAAAGAGATGGAACAAACAATCCTAAAATTTGTAAGGAAATGTTGAAAAAGAAAAACAAAACTGGGGGTATCACGTTGCCTGATTTCAAGCTTTACTACAAAGCTGTGATCACCAAGACAGCATGGTACTAGCACAAAAACAGACACATAGACCAATAGAATAGAGTAGAGAGCCCAGATACAGACCCTCAACTCTATGGTCAAATAATCTTCAACAAAGCAGGAAAAAATATACAGTGGAATAAAGACAGTATCTTCAATAAATGGTGGTGGGGAAATTGGACAGATACATGTAGAATAATGAAACTTGACCATTCTCTTACACCATACACAAAGATAAACTCGAAGTGGGTAAAAGACCTCAGCATGAGGCAGGAATCTATCAAAATCCTAGTGGAGAACATTGGCAGTAATCTCTTTGACATCACCCCAGCAACTTCTTTCAAGATATGTCTCCAAAGATAAAGAAAATAAAAGTGAAAATGAACTTTTGGGACTTCATCAAGATCAAAAGCTTCTGCACAGCAAAGGAAACAGTCAACAAAACAAAGAGGTAACCCACAGATTGGGAGAAGATATTCGCAAATGACACTACAGACAAAGGGCTGATATCCAAGATCTATAATGGACTCCTCAAACTCAACACATGCAAAACAGATAATCATGTCAAAAAATGGGCAGAAGACATGAACAGACACTTCTCTAAAGAAGACATACAAATGGCTAACAGACACTTGAAAAAATGTTCATCATTATTAGCAATCAGGGAGATTCAAATCAAAACCACATTGAGATACCACCTTATACCAGTTAGAATGGCCAAAATCATCAAGATAATAAACAACATGTGTTGGAAAGGATGTGAAGAAAGGGTAACTCTCTTACACTCTTGGTGGGAACGCAAGTTGGTGCAGCCACTTTGGAAAACAGTGTGGAGATTCCTTAAGAAATTAAAAATAGAGCTTCCTTATGACTCTACAATTACACTACTGGGTATTTACCCCAAAGATACTGATGTAGTGAAAAGAAGGGCCATCTGTACCCCCAATGTTCATAGTAGCAATGGCCACAGCCATCAAACTATGGAGAGAACCAAGATGCCCTTCAATGGATGAATAGATAAAGAAGATATCATTCATATATACAATGGAGAATTATGCCTCCCTCAGAAAGGATGAATACCCAACTTTTGCATCAACATGGATGGGACTGGAGGAGATTATGCTAAGTGAAATAAGTCAAGGAGAGAGAGTCAATTATCATATGGCTTCATTTACTTTGGGAACATAAGGAATAACCAGGAGGACATTGGGAGATGGAGAGGAGAAGTAAGTTGGGGGAAATCAGAGGGGGAGATAAACCATGAGGGACTGTGGAATCTGAGAAACAAACTGAAGGTTTTGGAGGGGAGGAGGTGGGGGGTTGGGTGAGCCTGGTGGTGGGTATTAAGGAGGGCACGTATTGCATGGAGACTGGGTGTGGTGCATAAACAATAAATGCTGGATCACTGAAAAGAAAAGAAAAGAAAATGGAAAAAAAAAGAATCAGACACTCAACGAACTGAACTATCTAGGCACTCCTAATATTATTATTATTATTGAAATAAGCAGAGCCTTTTCTTTTATTTACAGATTGTTCTACAACTAAAAACTATGTATCCTTTACCGATATTTTCATATGAAAGAGCCAAAAATTTTATCGAAATTATACTCTCCTAAATTCAAGCAGTGAAGAAAAGATTCTGATATACACATTAGAATCTTATCCTTTATATATTCTTCATTTTTCTTCATAGAGAAATATGTCATTTCACAAAGTACTTGAGTATCTGATGCTCACTTAAATCTCAAAAACTCAGATTCCATTGTGAAACACCATTAAGTAAATAGACCACAATTACCAGAGAAATTGAGGTTGCATGCAGTGAGTCACATAGAAAGAGAAAGGAATTGGTTTACTTTAATTTAACAGACCCTCTGGTATTAATAGTACCTGTCAACAACAGAGAAGATGCTTTCTGGGAAGCAGGAGTTGCACGTTCCCTGTTAATTCATTTATTGATCTATGACCTAATGCATAGAGGATAATTAAATGAAACTCTTTGTGGGCATCTATCGCACTAAGGTGAATACATAGCCTTCATTTGTTAGCTTTTGTTTTTGTTGTCTTGGTTGTAATCACAACAGCTTAACTTTGATTAACATGAAGGAAAATGAATTTATTGAAAAGACATGGACGATGTCAAGAAGTTAGAAGTAATAACTCATAGGCAGAAAAGAAACCTAGAAACTTTAAGGGCATCAGCACAGAATTTCACTGACCTTCTCTCTAATGAATATCCTGGCTCTGCTAAATGAAGCCCAGGTATCAGCAGCATCAGTGCCTCCTGAGCGCTGACAGAAAAGACAAAACTGTGCACTGTATTATAGACCAGCTAACAAGTTTCCTGGTTTATCTTTATGCACAAAGATTGAGAAGCACTTCAATTAATAGGACCCAAATATAACAAAAAAATCTCTGTCTCTCCATTCTTAAGTTGAGAGGATGGGAGAGAAAATCCAATCAACTTGGCTCTAGCTGAGTGTTTTTCGAAGTTATATCACAAATGGAGTAAGGCTAGGTCACACAGAACAAATGCTGGCTCTTAGAGTCTCTTCTTAGACCAGCATGTGGACTCAACAGGTACATTGTTTTAGGAATGCAGAATCACTCTCCTGCCTTTTCGCAGATGTGAATACAATATGAATATGGAATTTAAAAACAAGGAGGGACGTCTGTGTGGCTTAGTTAGTTAGGCGGCTGCCTTCGGCTGTGTCGTGGTCCCGGGGTCCTGGGATCGAGCCCAGGGTCAGGCTCCCTGCTCAGCGGGGAGCCTGCTTCTCCCTCTCTCCTCTCCTCTCTCAAATAATTAAATAAAATATTTTAGGAATTCATAAAAAGAAATGCAAAAAAAAAAAAAAAAAGGAAGAGATGAAACAAGTGTTAGATGCCAAGGCATTTCAAAAGAAAAAATATATAAATAAGTTTTATTTAAGTTTGGAAGTCTCTTTAACAAATTATCAGTGAAAAATTTTGAGATATGCTTATTGAAAGATAAGACAAAATACTTAATGTGTAGATAGTTGAGGATACTTGGGAATATGATCAATGAGTGCTAGCTTTATCCATATATAAACTGTTGCATATATATACATGAATAGTAAATGTAGAAATTGAATATAGAAATTTATGTAGATCTTTATGTAAATGTGCATTAGTATACATACATATACTTATTATCTTTCTCCATTGTGTTACTAGGAAACAAGAAAGTTCACAAAGTGATGGGAACATTTCACATGGATAAAAGTAGCAACTTGAAAAAGTTCCCAGTGGCCAAGACTGAGATAATTAGAGTAAAATAATAATGAAATGACTAGATTTTTCACTCATGTAATAAAATAAATGTCCTTGACTTTATACTGATTTAAATAAAAGAAAGAAAAATATATAATTTTCTTGGGGTGCCTGGGTGGCTCAGTCAGTTAAGTATCTGCCTCCAGTTCAGGTCATGATCTCAGGGTCCTCGGACTCAGTCCCATATCGGTCTCCTAGCTCAAAGGGGAGTCTGCTTCTTCCTCTCTCTTTGCCTCTGCCCCCTACTTGTTCTCTCTCTCTTTCTTTCATTCTCTCTCAAATAAATAAAATCTTTTAAAAAAAAGAAAAATATATAATTTTCTTAAAATAGAATTCCAATTAATAAGCATAGAAACAATAATGGAGTAGAAAATTACCATTTGCCAAACAACATAGTGTTAATCACTGAAAGCAAGACCTGTTGATAGATTATTAAAATTACTAAGACATGGGGCATCTGGTTGGCTCAGTTGTTAAGCATCGCCTTTGGCTCAGGTCGTGATCCCAAGGTCCTGGGATCAAGACCCAAACTCCTGTTCAGTGGAGAGTCTGCTTCTCCCTCTCCCTCTGCCTGTCACTTCCCCTGCTTGTGCTCGCGCATTCTCTCTTTCTATCTCTCTCAAATAAATAAATAAAATCTTTTAAAAAATAAAATAAAGTTAGTAAGACAAAGTATAATGAAACACGAGATGTTATTAAAGTTTCAAAGTATCTCCCCGAAAGAGAATTATTAATTACAAAGGGGAAAAAAAAAGTAACAGTAGAGTCCAGAAATCTGACAGGCACAACTTTAACGAACTGATCAGTGTTACCAGCGTCAGTATTCTGACATATTGGAATCATGCATCTCTGACCTGATTAACTGTGAAGAACATGATACCATGTCTATGTCATTCTTTCACCAAATGCATGACCTCACTATAACCATGAGAAACTATTACACAAACCTAAATTAAGGAAAAGTCTCCAATAGGGCAGACCAGGGTTGGAGAAAAACAGGAAGGTTATAAAAGACAGGAAAGACTGAGGGACAGTCTTTAACAGATAAAAAGTCTGTAACAGATTAGCAGAAACTAAGGAAACATGACAGAAATTTAGTGTAGTATTCTTGATTGGAACTTAGTCCAGAAAAAAGTAGAGGTTGGGAACCTGGTGAAATTTGTGTAAGGTCTCAAGCTTTGTTAATAGTACTTATAGCAATGTTAATTATCTGGTTTGATATTTGTACCACGGTTATGTAAGATGTTAACATTGGGTAAACTTGGTGAAGCGTTCATGGGGAAACTACACACTACCTTTATAACTCTTTTGTAAATCTCAATGTATTTCTAAATAAAGGTGAAAAATAAAAACTTACTTTTTTTTCATATATGCTTTTTAAGTATTTTCTTCAGCTAAGGAGAATTCCCTCCATAGTTACTAAACATCCTAACAGACTGAACAATAAAAATCCAATTTGTGTAAAGTGTTGAATATACATATGGAGTAGAAAGACTCTTTTCAGTGATGTATTAATTTAGTAAATGTTTCATATTACTATATTTTTGGTTGTCTATCTCTTCATTATTAATATTTAAGAGATTTCAGGAAGTTATTATTTTTGTGATAGTAAAGCAAGAAATATCAATTTTGTTTATCCACATAAAAAAGCATATGATTAAAAGCAATTTTTTTCTGTTTTATAGCTGGTACACAGGATCAAATACTATAATATTTAATTTCTGAACACTGGATTTAAATAAGCATTATTTTTTGTTGTTGAATGCTAAATCATGTTAGCCCACTATTCAATTTCAGCAAATAAACATTCCCTGTTAATAAAGGTCTCATTCCTATAGATTTTCCAGATTATACAAATATTTCTTAAGATCATATCATATTTATAGTGCAGTTTTAGGTTCACAGTAAGACTGAGTGAAAAATGTAGAGTTTTTCCATACACCATCTGTCAGCACATATGCACAACCTCCTCCACTATCAATATCCAGATTAGTACATTTGTTAAAATCAATGAACCTCCATTGATACCTTATTATCCAAAATTCATAGTTTATGTTAGGGATCAGTGTTGGTGTAATACCTTCCAGGTTTAATGAAATCTCTCTGCCATTTTAGTGTCGTATAGAATTAGTGTCACTACCCTAAAGTTCTCTGTGTTCCACCTATTCTTTCCTTCCTTTCCACTAACCCCTGGAATAACTGATCATTCTCCTGTCTCCATCCTTCTGCTTTTTCCAGAATGTCAGTACAGTATATAGTCTTTCCACATTGGCTTCCTGGCACAGTAGTACTCATGCCAAGTTCCTCCTTGTGTTTTCATGGCTTGATAGCCCATTGGTTTTTAGCTCCGAATAACTTTCCTTTATCTGGATGTACCATAGTTTATGCATTCACCTGCTGAAGGGCATCTCCTTCGCTTCCAAGTTTTGGCAATTTTGTATAAACCTGCTGTAAATATCCATGTGCAAGTTGTGGGGCACTCTGATGGGGTAGGGGCCAGCAGTGGAAGAATTCACGCAAGGGTGAACAAAAGAGATGAAAGTTTATTGAATACGCTGCAAGGAAGCAGAGGGCAGGGCCACAGAGGAGGACTGTCTGTTGTGAAGTGGTGGTGAGGGGCCATAATTATAGGGCAGAATGACAGAACATGGGGACATATGGAATTTGCCCTTTTGTGGTAATCTTAGAAACTATACCTTCTTATAATTGGTCAGTTAGAGCCTATGGTTATTTCCAGGTGGGTTGCTTAATGAGCCTGTTTGTATTCGGCTTGGTGCTCACTGTGGGTCCATTTGCCTTGATCAAGTTTCCATTGGTCAAGTCTATTACCTAAAAAGCAGCCCCTACACAGGTTTTCTCATGGTATCTTCAACTCATTTGCGTAAATACCATGGTATGATTGCTATATCTTATGGTAAGAGTATGTTCAGTTTTGTAAGAAACTGCCAAGCTGTCTTCCAAGTGGCTATTCTATTTTACATTTCTACCAGCAATGAATTTAACATAGTCAGTGTTTTGGATTTTGGCCATTCCAATAGGTGTGCAGTGGTATTTCATTCTTGTTTTAATTTGCAATTCTTTAATGAAATGAGATGTTGAGCATATTTCCATGTATTTATTTGCCCTCTGTATATCCTCTTTACTGAGGTGTAGGTACAGAGATCTTTTGCCCATTTTTAAACTGGGTTGTTCATTTTCTTATTGTCAAGCTTTAAGTGTTTCTTTGTGTATTTTGGAAAAGTCTTTTATTACATATGTCTTTTGCAAATATTTTTCTTGCAGTCTGTATTGTCTTCTCATTCTCTTAACATTGTCTTTCCCATAATAGAAATGTTTAATTTTCACCAAATTTAGTTTATCAAGTATTTCTTTCATGGGTCCCATATTTGGTGTTATATTTAAAAAGTCATCTCTAATCCCAAGGTCATTTAGGTTTTCTTCTATATTATCTTCTAGTTTTATAGTTTTGCATTTTATAATAAAGTCTGTGATCCATTTTGAGTTAGTTTTTGTGAAAGGCATAATGTCTATGACTAGATTCATTTTGCTGAGGAATGACTAGTTGTTCCAGCACCATTTGTTGAAAAGACTATCTTTGGTCCATTGTATGCTTTGTTTCTTTGTCAAAGATCAGTTGAGTATATTTTTGTGGGTTGCTTCTTCTTTTTCAAATTAGTATTTATCTATTTTAAGAAAATATGAAAACACTTAAAGAAAATATGGCCCTCTAGGAATTGGCAGTGTGAGAATTAAACAAAATTAAAAATTTGTTCATTCCAAAGTGAACAAAATGAGGGGTGCCTGGGCTGCTCAGTTGGTTAAGCATCTGCCTTCGGCTTAGGTCATGATCCCAGAGTCTTGGGATCAAGCCCTGCATCTCCGTGCTTGGCTGAGAGCCTGCTTCTTCCCCTACCCCTCACCCCGTTCATGCTCTCTCTCTCAAATAAATAAATAAAATCTTAAAAAACGAAACAAAATGAGAAAATTCCTGTGTTCATTAAACTTAAATCTAACACGTTTAAATTTTCTTAAAAATTTACTTCACTGTATCTAGATATCCTCTTGGGGAGAAAAGATATGAAGGAATACCAGAATTCTAGCTTCCGGTGGGGAGGGGAGGGACCCAATCAATTTCTTTTTCATTTTTAGATTATTGTTATAGTATTGTTATCAATAATAGACAAGCTATTATGTTAGCATACTATTAAAGAAGAAAAGCATTTAATCACTTCACTGAGATTCTTATACCTGCTTAATCACTACGCTACTCTATCACATTGTAAGCATGTATTAGCATATATTAAGAGCAATACAGCAAAATCAAACATTCACAATATGTCAAACATTTTGCAAAAAACATGAAAAGCAAGACACTCATTTACTTCCTTAGAAATGCTAATTAATCATGAACAGTGCTACAGAAGAAGTTATCTAAGAGCAAGTCTACTCACAGCAACAGCTTTGTGGGTTAGGAGAATGGCATTGTTCCAAAAAAAATCTTTTTTATGAGCATTAAAGAAAAAATTCAGCAAACTTCAATCTTAATTGGAAATATCGAAAAGAAACTTTGAAACCCAAAGGATGGAAATGAAACAAAAGACTGAAAAAAATGATAGCAGAGAAACACAGACACTTCAAAATAAATTCTCTTAGGAAAAAGGTTGAAATTACAGTATTGCCTCATAGAGAAATCTCAATAAATAGTTTCCAATTTACATCTGAAAATAATATTTTCTGATCACAGATGTCTAAAATTTTTAATGATAGCTTCAACGTTCAAAATCATGGCAATAAAAGCAAAAAGCCTGTGGCCAGTGAGTTAATATTAAATGGTGCTGGTTTGTTTTCAGATTTACAAGACGAAATGTGGCCAAGAAACTTTTAATTATTTTTGCATGTAAGAATTACGTTACCAACTAAATGAAATTATGGAAAAATGAAAGGATGCATGTGTTAAAGTGTGTGTTATTTAGCAGTATGCTCTCAGATTTGGAACTAAGCAAAGCTCTATTGCTATTTTTAACAATTTTAATACTTAGGAGATAGACAATGTCTATGAAGTCACTTCTGTATATTTCAGACTCTGTTATTTAAAAGAATGCTATGTGCTATCATTGAAGTACAGATAAACAAGCCACTATTATTTATTGAAAAAGCAATAATTATTGATGGACTTGAAAACCAAGGAAATCTTTCATCCCAGATCAACCGTCTCAATTTATCTATGAGGAAACTGAATTAGAAAGATGAATTGACTTGCTTAACTTTGTATTAGAAAGCTAGCAAAGTCACAACTTTGCCTCATATATATTATAGACAATTCCCCTTTATGATCTAATTTTTGTTCCGAATGTTACTTTGTGATACTCTTGTTGAAAATCTAAACACGTTTCTTTCATGGAAGCAATGTTGGTTATGACAATATGCTCTATGACCATCATACCTAATGTCTGTATGAGCTGCATTCTATTTGTTCAAGGCTAATTTTTTTGGTTCCTATAGTAGAAGTCCCTTCTGTACACAAAGGAAAAGAAATATATCTTTTCCTTTTTAAATGTTTCGTAGGGGGGCACCTGGGTGGCGCAGTTGGTTGGGCGACTGCCTTTGGCTCAGGTCATGATCCTGGAGCCCTGCGATCGAGTCCCACATCAGGCTCCCAGCTCCAAGGGGAGTCTGCTTCTCTCTCTGACCTTCTCTCTCACTGTCTCTCTCTCAAATAAATAAATAAAATATTTAAATGTTTCTTAGGATTTGTGTTATTTATTTGGATTAATAGGACTCCTTTAATTTGGAATTATCCCTTTGGCACACCTGTTGAAGAGTATGCCTTCCTTTTTCCTTTGTGGCTATACTCCCCCTCATATTTTTATGTTCCTCCATCTAGGTTTTCAGGGACTTCATTAGCTTTCCTTAAGCCATCATTTATAATTATTTTTCTCTCTATCAATTGTTTTGAGAATGATTTTTTAAGTCAACTAAATTCACAGAGAAATGAACTTAATCCTCTGTCCCCACGTTATCCCAGTATCCCATTACAAAATATATATTGAATTAAAATATGGCATAATCTCAGTGGAGCTCCTTCTGTATACTGTGATAACATGTATTACAAATAGAAAGACTCTGGCTTTTTAAATGGACAGGTTTATCATAAATCATCTGTAAAATACTGGTCATGTTTTTAGTTCCATATTGCTGGCCCTTAGCATCCCAACCTCAGGTCCTGGTTAAGATGACCACTCCAGTTGGACTCGTCATTTTTTTTTCTTTCTTTCTGTGTGTGTGTGTGTGTGTGTGTGCGCGCGCGCGCGCGCGCAAGCGCGCCCCCAGCCCCAGAGATAGTGGTTTCTTTGCAGGGGAGCTGGACTGCCCCAGTAAGACTCTTTAAATGTAGTAAACGAACTGGTCTATTTGCTTGAAGCCAAAGACTGTTTCCAGCTGATAAGTTTGATTGCTCTCTTTTAGTCAATGCAAAAGCCCTGAAGGGGAATTG